>PVHY01020501.1:0-25432 GCA_004024945.1 Uropsilus gracilis | reverse complement strand
CCAAAGACAATCAAATACTTGGGAATTAACCTAACAAAATACGTAAAAGACCTATACAAAGAAAACTATAAAACATTCTTAAAAGAAATAGAAGACGATGTAAAAAAATGGAAAGACATTCCCTGTACGTGGATCGGAAAAATCAACATCATCAAAATGGCTATACTACCAAAGGCCATCTATAGATTCAATGCAATTCTGGTAACCTTTGTAATAGAACCTTTGTGTTCATCTGGATTTCAGGTCTACTTCTGGGTTTATTAAATTTTGGTTTATATTTGTTTGTGGGAGGAGGTGAATACAGGGTCTTCCTTCAACAGGTATCTACACCATCATCTTAAACCTCCAGTTCTTTTTCATACTATTATAAATGGAATTAATTTCTTTTCCTGAAATTTCATTTTTGGTGTATTAAATGTTACTAAATTTTATATATTAACTTTTTATGTTACAACTTCACTAAGTAAATTGATGATCTGACAAACTTTTGCTTGAGAGTTTAGGATTTTTTAAATACTTTGTTGTCCACTGCAATGAAGACAATTTTACTTTCCTGTAATTTCTTACTTTCCCATTCTGATACTTTTAATTCTTATTTTCCACCATTTTTATGTTTTTTTTATATATATATATTTAACTTTTGCCCTCCAAATCAAAAATAATTCTTTGGTATGTATGATTGCTACAATTGTTTCATTTATCCTACTTATTTTAATTCACTATATCCCAGGTACCCTGAGGGCTTTTAGAAGTTATGTGAAGTCTCTACCTCATGTTGATATATGCAAACAAGACTGCACTCCTATATGTGTGTGAAATAAACTATGTTGTTTGTTTTACTTTTTTTTTTTTTTGGCACAAGTTAAACACATGATATAAAACAAGTTATAAAGTTCACTAAAAAATGTCAACCAGGACATATTTGTCTGAAGTACAAAATAGTAGCATATATTAAACACAGTACGTATAATGTAATCTGTGCAAAATTCCCAGTTATCAAAAGCACAAATAGTCATATGTGATTTCATCTGCTTAATGAAAAGATTACTAAAACTTTAATTTTTTATGTCATTTGTTCAGAAACCCTGCAATTTTAAAACACTTTCTCCATAAAAATAGAAAGCATATCAAACTCTCTATTCCTCTAGCATGTAAAAATATTTTAGGATTGTTATCAACCTAAAGTATATGTTTTTAAAGTGGTGATTAAAACCAATCTTTAATTTTGCAGTTTTCTTATGGAAAAAGTCAGTATCTAGCTAAACTTTTCATAAAATAAAGATCCTGTTGACATATTGTTTTTATTATAAAAATGTAACTTTGACAGAAAACATGAAGTAGTGATTAATGTAAACTCCCATCACCCTTTTACTTAAAAACAATCTTTTCCCCCGAGGTCATGAAAATAATGTGGTTTCCATGCAGTTCTGTGTTGTCAGAAACATCCAAAATCACTGAAATCATCATTCACTGAAATTTCAAAAGTAGGTCTGTAGTCCTTTTATCTTCTTTTCTGTCCTTCAATTTCAGTGACTAAACCTTCATTCACTGAGTGCTTTCCAACAAAGCATTTCATTCATTTGTATATGAAACTGTTTAATCACGTCCACTTGCAGATTCAGAAGGTCCCTATGGCATCCTGCTCTAAAGTCACCAATAGTTCTTATATCACATTCTGAATAAAGCAGATATGTATGAAAGTCAGTGATGCACTTCACTAGTAACTTCCAGTGGTCTCGGTTATTATTTGTGATAGTGACCGGGCACCTGCATCAGTGACAGAGTGATGCTGTCTTTGGAAATAGGGTTGAAATTGCCTTCATTAGTTCAGAGCTCATATATTCAGAGTCTTTATTGGTTTTTCAGATTTGTTAGGGCTTCCTGTTTATGTTTGATGATTGAAAGTATTTAGATCACTAGCACCAGAAATTGACTTTTTTAAACTGTTCAAAGGAAACTTTGGTTCCTGTTTTTCCTGTTGCATTTTCCTAGATTCAGCTGTCAGATCATAATCTTCATTTTCTTCTTTTCCTGGAGATCTCATAAGAGAGCTGAAATGCAATACTGAAGTGTCTGTTTTGGGGGGTTATTTTTGGAGGAAACAATGAATTTAATAGTAGAAAGTCAAGGTCATCTCCTTGCCTACAGTCTCATCACCCCCCTTGTTAACTACAGCATTTCTGATAGGTATAAACATGTCACCTAAATTACTTTTTCCAGTATCATCAAAGCTGGAGAAATCTTGATTTTTTTCCCTCCACTGTTTCTTTAAATAAAATACCTGGTTTTGCTCTGAGGCAGGCCTGACTTTGTCTTGAACAGCACAGTTCCTTTCCTCACAATTTTTGCCACAGTCTGTGCTTGTTATGACTATGGCGATGGGAAGAGTGTTTACTTCTCTGACCATTTCAGAATTCTGAGCTCCTTTCTTAACTAGTAGTACTCACATTAGTGGTTTGTTTGCTACGGACTTATTTGAATGGCCTTTTTAAAACTTGATTTAAAAAGAACAATGGAATATTGAAATGCCCTATATTACGGATGTCTGTGGGAACTGATGACATTAACTGTTAATTTCCTCATTCTCAATCATATTGATAGGTTTTTCCATGAGAAGACATGAGGGTCAAAATGTCCCATCAGTCATGAAATCTGCATTTGAGAGGAGTGTTATCCACTAAAGTTTTCACTAGTCTGCTACCATGGTCAAAATAGGAGTACTTAATAAGTTGTTATACTCTATAAAATGATTTCACAACTGAGAGATCTAGAAGCAATACAGCAATCATTCCAATTATATGTTGAACAAGTTACTTCATCTTTACGGTTCTTAAGAGATCAATGATCTCTTTTTGATTTTAAATCCCAAGTGTTAACAGTGTTATTTAAGCCTCTGCCTGCCACCATAGATGTAGAATTTAAATTGATACTTGTCTGTTTTTGCCCTTCATGATGCTCTATTAACAGAACAGTTTTACATTTACAAATTGAAAAAAACTATTTTGTCACCACTGAAAGATGCTGTCATTATAGAGTTATTACTGTTTCCACACATTGAATTGATTCCCTCTGATGCTGCATGTGATTTGAATTTATCCAGGAAGGTTATCCTTCTTTTTTCTTTTTCTTTTTTTTGTTTTGAGACTAGGTCTCGGTATTTTTGCCTGTGGAACTGCAGGCTTACTTTGCCTGGGGTAACACAGACTCAAGCAGTCCCCAGCTTCAGCTTCCCAGGTAGCTGGGATTACAGGCATGTGCCACCAGGCTCAGTTATATATTTTTTGGAACTAGGTCTCACTACGTTCCCCCAGCAGCACTTGAACCGCAAACCCTGGCTCCAGCCGCAGCTTCCTAGGCTGCCATTTACAGGCATGTGCCACTGTGTCCAGCCTAGGTCATCCTTTTTTTTAAAAAATATCACCTCCCAGTGAAGAAAATCTTAAGATTGTTCTTCATGACTGCACATCTTAGCTGCCATGTACAGTTACAAGATCTGGTCTACTCCAGAGTACTTATTTTCTTTTCTTGCCTGATGGTTGTAGCTGGGACATGTAATCTGTGAGTGGTGAGGGTGGGCTTCCAGTCTTGTTTCTGATATTAAAGGAAAAGCTTTCAACCCTTCAATGTTGTGAATGATGTGAGCTATGGACATGATGCATTGCTTTTATTATATTGAAGTATGTTTTTCTATACCTAATTATAGTTTTAATCATGAGTGGATGCTGAATTTTATCAAATGCTTTTTCTACATCTATCATGATGATCACATACTTTTCATTCTAATAGTGATTTATCACATTGATTTCTGCATGTTAAATTAGTCTCACACCTCTGGGATAAATCCAATTTTGGTTATGATAAATGATCCTTTTAATGTGCTCCTGAACTAAGGTTGCTAGTATTTATTGATAATTTTTATATCTATATTGATTGATAATTTTATATCTATATTGATTAGAGATATCTGCCTTTTTCTTTTCCAGTAGTATCCTTTTTTAATTTTGGTATTGAGATAATGCCAGGCTCATGGAGTTTGAGTGTTCCCTCCTCTTCAATTTTTAAGAAGTTTGAGAAGCATTGCCTTTAACTCCTCAAACATTTGGTAAAATTGATCAGTTGAAGTCCTCTAGCTCTAGGTTTTGTTTTCTGGAAGAACTGACTATGATTCAAATTCCCTCCTAATTATTTGTCTATACCTATTTTCAGTTTTTTCCTGATTGTATATATTGGATGTCTTAAGAGTTTTTGGTGGTTGTTTTCTTCATTTCTTCTAGGTTGTCTAGATTTTTGGCATATGTTTGTTATAGGGGTCTCTTATCTTTTAATTTATGTATATCAATTATAATGTATCATTTTTCGTTTACTTTTTTTGTATCTTTTTTCCTGGTTTTTCTAGCTATATAAACCATCTTTTCAAGGAACCAACTTGCTACTGATTAATCTTTGCTGTATTTCACTCATTTCTAAACTGCAATATTTCCCACTCCTGCTAACTTTGGGCTCAGTTTGTTCTTTTTCTAATGTCTAAATGGTCACTCTATTGAGAGTGCATTTTAAGTATAAAACTATCATATGGCTGTATTTCACCTTAGTTGTATTTTGCTTTACATATTTAGTTGCACTGATGGTAAGTGTACAAATATTTACAATTATTATGTCCTAGAGTACTGATACCTTTATTACTATATTATAACCTATCTTTTTACCATTTCTAACATCATTTGTCAATATAAATATAGATACTTCTCTTTTATTTTGCTTTTTGATTACCCTTTACTTGAGATGTTTTTGTTGTTGTTTTTACTATTCCTTAAATCTTGGTCTGTTTTTAAGGCTAACTCATGTCTCTTGTAGGCAACTTATTGTGTTAAAAAAAAATCCACAGCGTGTCTTTTGATTGAAGATTTTAATTGATTTATTCTTGAAGTAATTATTGATAGGTAAGACCTTACTATTGCTATTTTGTTCTTTTTTCTGGTTCATTGTTAATTTTTATCTTGATCTGTTTTTTGTTTTAATATCAGTATAGTCTGACTTTATCATGTTATTTTGTGGGTAATTAGTACAGAATTTTTTCTTGTGATTACCATGAAGCCTACATAAAATATTTTAAACTTATAACACCTTCATTTTAACTGGTAACAATTTAGCATCAAATGAATCCATAGAATTTTAAGCATACACTTCTAGTTCCCTCATATTTCAGGTTATTGTAGTTATATCTATATAGTTGTATGCATTAGCATATTAAATATATGGTCACTTAATTTTTAACTAAAATGTGAGTTATGTATCACTATTAAGATAGGATATATTACTATACATTTGTCATCAGTGATGTGTATACTACCTTATGTTTTTGCAATATTAATTAGCACTTTTACTTTCACTCAAAAAATCTCTAGTGTATTTCTTATAAGGAAGGGCTGGTGGTAATAAACTCTTTATTCAGGAAAGCCATTGTTACCTTCATTTCTGTAGGATAGCTACACCAGCTATTGAATTCTTGGATTGTAGTTTTTTGGGTTTTTTCCCAACGGTTTGAATGTCATCCCATTCTCTCCTTTCCAGGGAATTTCTATTGCCTTTAGTGCTGTGGTGGCTCTTTGTATGTAATTTCTTTTTCTTTTTCTTCTTGCTATGGCTTATTTTGAGGTGTCTCTTCTGTTCAACCTCTGGACATAACTGGAAGGGTGGGGGCCACTACCAGAAGAGTTGGATTGTACTACTGGTTGGTTCCCTACATGATATGCTCTGTTTACATTTTGACTAGGACTAGATAATGCATTAATAAGAGATAGGGCTATAAATTAGCCTCTCTGTCCTTGCAGGGAAGCAGGCTAGGACCTGAAAAGTTTGTTTGGGGACCCAAATCAAGCCTAAATTTGTGCTTAATTTCTTGGTCAGTTGAGTCACTGCTCTGCAGCTGGGGGAAGCCATGTGCTGTGCTTTTTGTTCAAATGTTGTATATAGTGTTGTTGAATGGGCTGTTCATCACCCCATGTGTTCTGAGCTTTTCTGGTCAGAAAGGCTAAAGGCTGTATTCAGTTATGAGTGGGGTTATGTATCAATTCTCTGCCCAGTTGCAGTAAAGGAAAGTGCTTTAAAACTGGTAAAGCTCTTTGTACTCCAAATTTGCTGACCAAACAGGATCATTGTCTTTGCTCTGCCTACACTCTTGGCTTCATTGCAGCCAGTGGACTGCATAATGTCCAGGAATTGCCACCAATCATTCAGGTCAGCTGAGGCTGGAAGTTACTCTCCAAAGTGAGTGGGTACTATGTCCCATTGCCTAATTGGGATAGGGAACATTTGTTACATGCAATTTTCTGGACATGCTCTCCAGTTGGGATAGTTTAAGGGTTACCTGTACCTGGGACAGGAAAAACTCATGCCTGGTTCTAGCTTTGTACAGTAGAATATCAGCTCTATCTACCCTCAAGAGCCACTGGGATATATAACTCCTAGCAGTTGTCAAAAGCCCTTCAGGAAGTCTCTCGTTATAGCAGTTGGGGCCATAATTCAGTACCTTCCCCTGGACTTACAAAACTTCACATTTCAAGATATAATCAGATCTGCTTTCTGCCTACTTGCCTAGTCAGAGTACACCAATTTGTTTTTAGAGAGGAACAGAACCACTGTTTGGGATTTGGGCAGACCAAGTTCATAACTGTAGTGCCCAAACGATAATCTTACATACTTAGGCAAGCCTCTTCCACCTTTTTCTGTCCCAGACAGATACCCAGTAGATTATTCCACAGTTTCCATGGTGAAGATCAATAGGTTCCCATAAAGCAACATATAATGCTAGGGTAGGGGGTGCTCCTGGATTCTCTTCCTAGTGGAGGAAAAGGGGACTCGGGTGACCTCACCATGGAATGCTGGCCTGAGAAAGGGACAACATTGTCAACATGTGGCTGTTTCTGCTACCGTTTTTTTCAGGGATACTTCCAGTTTACTTCTGTCTTCCATTTTCTTCATGGAGTTTTTTTCTTGAAGAGTGGTGAGTTGCTATTCTTGTAAATGAGGAGTAACCAAATCACTCTTGGTCTGGGGAACATTTTTTCCCCTTATAGTATCTGTGCACAGAACAACTTTGAATATAAAGGATTTCAGTATCTTAAAACTAACACTTGATTTCTATGCAGTACATGTAATGGAAAGTTATCCTACTGAATATAATGTAATCAGGTCTACAAAATTTCATTGTTTGAGGACTTCTAAGTTATTCACATGGATCTGTAAATTCCATCTTCTAGATACCCATGGGTAATGAGATCATGTCCCAAGAGATTTGCCAATTAAACAGTTGGTCTTTGTTATTAAACATGTCTTGTTAGTTTTATTAAACAATTTGTGAACAGGCAGCATTCCATATAGTAAGTAGAATGGCAACAAAATGAAATATAATCAAAAAGAAGGTGGGACAAGGTCATCATTAGCAAAAGATAAGGGTCATCTTAGGCAAATCCACCACCTTCCATCAGAAAAGGAGTCTTATGCAGATCACCTCACTAGTGCTAACCAGAAAACTTTACATTGTTTAGTTTATATATCTACTTTAGGAGAAGCTGAAACTATAATCATGTTTAAATATGAAGATTTAAATACAAATTTAAAGATTTAAATATAAATCTTTGTGGATATTGACCTGAAAAGCTATTTGGAACCCTCTTTTGAACAGTAGGAAACTATGAAAGATAGCACAAGAATCAAAAAGAGAAAAATTAAAGACTCAAGTTACATTTCAGAAACAAGAAATACTGAGGGAGCATAAAGAAGATTCAAGTGAGGAGACTCTTTTTATTGAACTATACTTGACATATAATATGTACTAGTTTTAGGTGTACACATAAGTTGATGTGTGTATACATTGTGAAGTGATTACTGCAATACTTTAGATAACATCCATCAACCTAGGTTACAAACTACACTGAGAACTTTGAATATCTATTTTCTTAACAACTTTTAAATCTATTGTTAATTTTAGGCCCCATTCTGTATATATTACATGCCCAGATTCATCTTAAAGCAAGAAGTTTAACTTTTGATCCATTTCCCCCATTGTAATTAATCTGCTCTGTGTTTAGGGAAGTAAGAGCATGCACTCAATGCATTCTGTTGCAAATGAAAACTTCCTTCCTCAAAAATATTCTGCTGTATTGTTACAAATACTTTACACATTCATCTACCAGTGGTTACTTAGGTTGTTTACAAGTGTTGACCACTTTAAATACTTCTGCAATGAAAAAGAGATACAGGTACATTTTAGAGATTGTAATTTAGTTCTTTCAGTTAAATACCCAGATGTGAAATGGTAATCACATGGTAATTCTATTTAATAATCTCTATTTTCCCCACATTCTCACCAACACAAGTCATCTCTTTTTTGACTATAAACATTCTAATTGGTGTAAGGTAACATTTCATTGTGGTTTTGATTTTGCAATTCCTGATATTGAACATATTTTCATGTATATGTTGGTCACTTAGGAAAAATGTTTATTTTTGTCCTTGCCTTTTTCAATTGGAATTTTTTTTTTTTGCTACTGAGTTGTATACATTCTTCATATATTGTGAATATTATCCCCATATTAGTGGTAATTTGCATATATTTGCTATGCAAAAGCCTTTTATGTAGTAATGATGTAATATAGTCTGACTTATTTCCATTGCTTTTGGGGTCAAATCCAAAAGTCTTTTTCAAAGCTAATGTCAAAGGACTTACCTATTTAGCAACTTTATGATTTCATATTTTAGATTTAAGTCTTAATGCTCATGAGTTGACTTTTCTGTATGGTGTGAGAAAGAGGTCAAGCTTCATTCTTTTGCATGTAAAAATTCATTTTTCACAACATTACTTAATAAAGAAATTCTTTTCCTCACTGATTCCTTCTACAGGTAAAATTGATTTACCACTACATATGATTTTATTTCTGGGCTCTGTTACATTGATGTCTTTTAATGCCAACATCATATCCTTTCATTACTGGAGCATTGTAATATAATTTGAAATCAGGAAACATGATGCCTCCAGCTATGTTATTCATTCTCGATGTTATTTTGACTATTCAAAGTCTTTTCCAATTCATGAACATCAAATACTTATTTGTGTCTTCAATTTATTTAATCTTTCTGTGTACAGATCTGGTCTTTTGTCTTTTTGACTAAATATTCCTAAGAATTTTATTCTATTAATGCAATTGTGGGTGGTATTGTTTTCTTAATTTCTTCTTTTGATAGTCTGTAATTAGTATATAGAAATGTAGCTGATTTTTATGACAGCTTTATACCCTGTAACTTAACTGACTCCATTTACCAGTTTTACTCATAAATTTCAATGGAGTTTTTACAGGTTTTCTATGTCATCTACAAATTGACTTTTTTTTCTGATTTGGGTGTTTTCCTATTTACTTAACTTTTCTGACTAGGACTTTAAATACTGTGTTGAATAAAAGTAGTAAGAATATCTGTCCTTTTTCCTGATCTTACAGAAGACCTTCTTCAGTTAGGTATATTGTATTAGTTTGTATTATGTTATCATACCTTTCTGTTGAGTTTTTTTTAATTATAAATACATGTTGAACTTTGTCAAATGCTTTTCCTGCATCAATTGAGGTAATGAAGTGATTTTTATTCTTCATAATGATATATTGCATTGATTTGCCAATGTTGAACTATTCTTGCTTCCTGGTTTAAATCTCTCTATGCACAGGTATATGATCATTTTAATGTACTATTGAATTCATTTTGCTAATATTTGGCTGGGCATTTCTATAGTCATATCTATTTTTGGTAGACCTGATTTATAGATTTATTTGAAATAATAATGCTTCCTTCAAGGTTTAGTAGAATTCACCAGTGAAGTTGAATGATCCTAAATTTTGTTGGGAAAATTTTCATTACTCATAGGGAAATCAATTAAATTCTATTCAGATTTCCTATTTCTCCATGATTCAGTTTTGAGAGGTTATGTTTCTAGGAAGATATATATCTCTCCTAGGTTATCCAATTTGTAGCCTATAATTTTTCATATACATCACTTAGGAGTCTCTCTATATGTGTGTTAAGTTTCCTCTCTCAATCTTCACAAGAAGTACAGTAGTGACTTAAGTTGCTTATTTGAGGTCTTTCATGTGACTTCATATAAACATTTGTCACTGTGAACTTATTGGTACTGTTTTTGGTAAGAGGGAAATCCATAGCAATATAGAAGATCTTGAAATTAGAAAAGAAGAAATTAATGCCCAAATTAGCAGAGTGCAAGAAGAAAGAAAACTAAAAGTTGGTTCTTTGAAAGAAGTAGAAAAACCTTCAGCTAATCTAACCAAGGAATAGAGGAACAAGTCAATAAAATTATAAATGAAAAGAATCATAAGATAACCTAAAAGAAATGAATAAGAAAACAAAGGATCTTAAGTCCCAGACCAGATGACATCAATAGAAAATTCTACAAGTATTTTAAAACTATTGTTAATCCTTCTCAAAATCTTCCAAATAATCATAGCCAAAGGAACTCTTCAAAACTAATTTTATAAGGTCAGAATTACTCCGATAATTCTGATAAGCCAGAAAAGCAAAATACAGCCAATAGATGCAAAAATTCTAGCAAATTCAATTCAACAACATATCAACAAATAATTCACTCTATTCTTAAGGAATTTATGCCTGGGATGTAAATGACTGAACATGCAAACCAATAAACACATTAATAGAAAGGGAGAAAATATCATTGAGATAATCATCTCTTCTGAAGCAGAATATTTGACCAGATCTTACAGCCACTCATGATAATGTCCAAATTAAGAATTTTTAATTTTATCAGCATAATAAATACCATGTGTAACTAGCTGGCAGCTAATGTATTCAGAGTTGTAAGTTTAAAATCAGGACTAGAAATGTGACAAGGTTACCCCATTTTCATCACTCTTATTCAACATTCCACTAGAAGTTCAAGGATAGGGAAAAAAATACAAAGTATCACAATTGGAGAAAAGCATCTCCACTTAGAGATTTCATAGCTAGAAAATCCTACAGATTCCACCCAAAACTATTAAAGCTAATCAGTAAATTTGCAAGACCTTAAATTAACATACAAAAATCAGTTTTATTTATATAAACTACCTACCACTGACCTGAAAAAACTCCAATAATTGCAATAGCAGTATAAATACTTAGGAGGTGAAAGACCTCCACACTGAAAATAAAATGAAGCTACAAATGAATATATAATGGCAGGTTATGTTCATAGAATATATTTTTATAATTATAAATTATCTATCTGCTACAGATTCAATACAATCCCTATCACAATCCAAATGCTCTTTTATAGAAAGAGGAATAAGGAAAGATAAAGCAGAAGGCATCATACGCTCTTTCTAAGCTATGTCATAAAGCTCTAGTAATCACAATACTATGATGCTTACATATAAAAATATGTAGTTCGATGGAACAGAATTGAGAGCCTAGAATTAAATCCATGCATACATGATCAATAACAATGCAGCCAAAATATTTGAATGAAGAATTACTAGTCTCTTCAATAAATGGTTGTGGGAAAATTAGATATTCACTTGTAAAAGAAAATTGAGCCCTGTCTTACACTATTCACAAAATTTAACTCCAAAAAGGAAAAAAGAACTTGACTTGCATTTTAACAATAATTTTTTGTATATGACACCAAAAGTCTGCAGTTAATAATAATGATAACCTCTAGATCGGGGAAAATATAAAAAGGACTTAAAGCTTGACAGCAAAAAGGTAATTCAATGTGTATCTTCTACTTTAGTCCTTTCCTTTGTTTATAAAACGGAAAGATGCTCATCCCCAATAAGAAAAATGTAAATCAAATCATGAGCTATCACCAAAGAGTTAAGGCTGGCAAGGATGTAGAGGAAAAAAAAATACTTGTGTACTGTTGTTTGGGTTGTTAATTCATACTGCCATGGAGGAAAATAGAATGGAAGTTGCTCAAAAAATTACCACATCCAGCTTCTGTGGATATGCAGGATTATTTACAATAGTAAAGGAATGAAAATAGTCTTAATGTCCATCTAAGAGATGAGAGCAAAGGAAGGTAAATAATGTATAATGAAATACTTCAATCATAAAAAATTCTTTGTGTGACTTCATGGACAGGATAGTTATCTAGCCAAGTGAAGTAAGTTAAACAGAAATCACTTACCTATGTAACAAAAAACACAAAATCTCAGAGCAGACTTTTGGTTACTGGAGGAGAATGGGGAAGGGATGAAGGTGGCTAAAAGGTACACACTTCAGTTCTAACATTGATAAGTATGGTATAATTAGTGTCAACACAGATCTTTGGCCTATTTGAGAGCTGATAAGCCTAAAAGTTTTCATTATAAGGTAAAAAACAATGTTATTGTGGTAATAATTTTATAGTATATGTAAATTACCACTCTGTACAGCCAAATGTTTATATCATTATATGTAAATTATACAGGTTACAGAATATACATAATTATTTAAAATTAGCGTAGTCCATTTGAGAAGGAAATTTACAGTAATGAACTTTTTGTTCTGAAACATAGTGATGTAAAACTATTTAGAAATAACATCTAAATTGGAGAGGTTTGTGTATGTGATAATGTGAGCCAATACTTACTGTGCATCAAAACACATCAAGAAAATGAAGAGAGCTGGGCGTGGTGGTACCTGCCTATAATCCCAGTTACCTGGGAGGTTGAGGCTAGGGACCACTTGAGTCTGCAGGTTCGAGACAACCCTGGACAACATAACAAGACCTAGTCTCTTAAAAATAAAATGAAGAGGAATCTAAGAGTTTGGGAGCAAAAAAACTGTTCCTGTGGGAATTCCTTAAGTCCCTCACCATACTGAGCCCATAAGGAATTCTGTTCAATTGTTATTTGTGGTGAACATTAAAGTATCTGTTGGTTCTGTAATATCATTAACTACTCTGGCTGCAGAATGCCAATTGCAGGTGTCAAAGAAATCCATGTCAAATAACAATAAACCTAAAAGGCGAAAGGAAAAATAGAGGAGAAAACTTAGATTAAGGAAAAAAGTAGAGAAAACTGATGACTAAGAAGTGAGTTGGGGCTGAATTGTAAATGAACCAAGGATAGGGCCCTTCAAGCCTGGAAAGGCAAGTTGATCTTTATTCCTCACACTGCTTTAAGAAGCTTCTCAGGGGCCCAGCATATAAATTTTTACTTGAGCTTGATATTTTTGGCAATTGGATTGCCAAAAAACAAAATCCCCCCCAAAAACAAAAAACAAAGATGATAAAGCAGTCAGGAAACTAAAAAGGGAGCAGCACAGAATAGTCAGATTGGGTTAGCTGAAGTTTCTTGAGTCAGCTCCAGGTAACTGATGAATGAAGCAGGATCTTCAAAGGCATGGCATACGAATGGAGACTAACTTAGGTGGCACTAAAAAGTGATCCTGAAACAGGGACTTTCTTGCGGTAAATGTTTCAGAAAATTGTCTCAAAATCTCCAAGGAAGGAATAGGGAGCATAAAACAAGGGTAGCTAAGGGGAACCACAGCTCAACCTACAACATTAAGGATATTAGGACATTTCCCATCTTGTCTTAAAAGACAAAAGACTTAACTGCTAAGCAGCTCTCTTAATGTCAATTAAGAAAAAATGCATTTTGTGTTAAGAGACTGAGTAGTTCTGTATTGACTGTCTTCTGTTTTCTGATTATTTAACTTTCTATTTGAGTGCAGAAATAACTTCCTCTTATATGTGTAACATCTTTGGAAAAGAAATCCATATTTTGGCTTCATATACATAAACTGATGCTATGCACAGTATCGTGCCTGTAGCCCTTTAGATCTGTTTTCCATTGTGTTCAGTTATTTGTCAAAGGCAAGTCCTGCTCTTCCAGGTGACAAATTTAGTCTGAGTAACAGCTGTTTTAAAGGCAACTAAACCACCTTTCTGAAATGAATACGATTCTACAACATACTCATGATACTTTCCCAAAAACTACTATGCAGCTGAAATCTTTCCTTTACAGGCTACTAAATGGATAGAAGTTTCTAGAAAATAAGTGCCTTGTGAAGTACATCACCAAACTGTTGCTGCTGACCCCAATATTCTTCTTCCCCTTTTCCATAGTTCTCACTGGGAGGGAGTACTCAGGAGTTCACAGCAACCTGTTCCCTTAGTCAGACTGTCTAGGAAGGTTTTTATAACCTTAGCCTTCACACGTGCTCCTCTAGAAAATAGAAAAGAAAAATTTCTATATTCCACTGATTTTCACCCCTTGTTTCTTTAACTCCTCTTTTGGACTGAGTGGAATTCCATAGCTCCAAAACCAGAATGTACTTGAATCAGGAAACTGAAATCCTACATAATAACTGTTCACCACAATAAAGGGAATATTGCCCAGAGCTCCAGTAGCACTTACTACAAAATTATCAGCTCCTGATGTTCCTCTGGGGCTTAAATACTAGTGAATCAATAGATACCTACCATTCCAGAGTTTTACAGATTTCTCTGATTAACAGCTCTCCTGGAACAAGACAGAGTGGAATCTGTGCCTATTGGGTTAGCACCTCCTTGTGGACACATGGGAATTTCTCCACTTGCCTCTGAGAGTAGAATGACATCTGCTAGCAACTCACAAGTCATCCCCACAAACTGTGAAAAGGCCTATGTAAATATTGATTCTCAGGATGGTAGGGTGAGGACCTTGGTGAATTTTCCCACAAAAGCCATCAAAATCTGACAAAACAACTAGACCAACCATTTTAACTCGAGTTTGGTTAAATTTCAAAGATTGAAAAACCATGTTTCTCAGAGGAACTGCTAAACCTTTGTAAATCAGTGTGTTTTTTTTTTTTTTTTAATACCCATTCCTCTCCATACTTACATTGATAGGCTGTTTGCTTTTACAACTTCTCCACCGACACTGAATAAGTGAGATAAATGATATCTTTCAGTTGCTTTTAAAGTACCAGCCTATATTTTGTCCCAATCTGAAGCTCACTGGGAAGTCTCTAGCCCTAAGGTACTGTATTTGTCTTGATGGTGAGCTGATCATAAGGGATGAAAATCCTCTAATGCTAGAGCAAAATAATAGAGCAAAAATAATAGAAATCGGACAATGTCACGCCTGCCTAAGACTGTGTAGTGTAACCAAGAAATTAAGAGAACATTTTAGAAAGTTATATGGTGTTAGACTTTGAAAAGATCAAACATAGTCCTCAGAATCTAAGTGGTAAAGTAGAAGTTACTCATGTCATGTCAGTCTTGATAAGTTGGTTAAGAAATGTGCTGCTAACTCAGCTTTTCTTCTCAACTAGTAGAAGACAGGCAGGCATGTAAGAAAATCATCTGAGCAGTTACTGATTGAATGCTAAGTAATACTGAGCCAGAGCTGACCATCAGGAAGCCAGACACCCTTTAGTAGATGTAAAAATACAAACAAAATATCTAGCAGAGAACTCACTGGTCATGCCCAGCATGAACTGCAGTAAATGCTATTCAGTAATGTAAAGAAATAAACCATTTATTGAACAGCAGGGATGAATCTTAATATAATTATGCTGAATAAAAGAAGTCATTTTTAAGAAATAGTACATACTATATGGTCCCATCTGGGAAATGCAAACTAAAATATAGTGAAAAAGTAAATCAGTAGGAGGGAGGAATTGCAAAACAACACCAGGAAATGATGAATGTGTTCATTATCTTCGTGGTGGTGATAATTTTACAAGTAAATATTTCAAAACTTAATTATGCACATTAAATATATTAAGTTTGTTGCATATTAACTAAAAAAAATTTTGTTAACATAGCAGAAAATTCAGAGTGGCAGTGGTCACTATAATATACTAGGGGAAGCTTTTTCTGAGCTCTAATCATGCTACACTGAACAAGTTGGAAGGTTATAAGATGAATAAAAAGCTAGAAGAGTAACCAAACAAAGGCAATAAAACTGTCTGTTCACCCTGGTACACCATGCCAGATTATGTCAAATTATCTCTCCTTCGCATTGCTAAAGCCTCCTATATTTCTTTCACAAATCATGCTCCTCTGTTCTAGTGTAAATGGACATAGAAGTTGGGAGAGTAAAGGTACAATTTAAATCAAAGAGTTTCCCTGCTATTAGAGTGTGAGGGTTGTATGTATTCCCAGACATAATCAAGCACTGGAAACCACAGATTTCCCAGCAACCCCCTGGTCCACTGCTGTGAAGGACAAAGGAAGGCCCACGCCTTCGTCTTGCCATGATGGATTTTCTTTGCCAACTTAGAAAACAGTACAATAGAACAATAAGGGACATGCAGAAATAACAGAAGCCAGTTACGCTGAGGAAGGTTTCATCTGTCCTGAAGTAAGTCCTCAGTAATTTTCTCATATGCTAGGAGGATGTATAGCTCATTTTAGCTAAGGGACATATATAGCAGGAGAGTATATTTTATACCTGGTGTGGCATTAGAAAATGACAGTTCACCTGAGTTAATGCTGTCCTGTCAGCTGTGATACTATCATAGAGGATCTTGAGGTAGCATTGAGGTAGCATTGCACTGAGAAAGACACCAGGAGGTTGTTTGTACTAGCTGTAGGTCACAACATGGATGGTGAATTGTATGATCAAAAGGAGTTACTTCCTTGGCTCTTTGATATCAATTTGAACATGAGGTTCACAGAACAAGGATTAAGCAGGGAGAATCGCTTACTCAGCACTAGTATAAATACATGCTAATTTATAGGCGTGATATATTCCCATCTCCTTTTAAAGGAGGAAATCTAATGCTCACTTGTATCAGTTGTTGTAGAGATACTAGTAATGTTGTAGAGACAAGATCAGAACCTAGTCCTGGCTTAAGACCAAGACTTTGAGTTTTGCTTTCTATAGCTTCCTGCTCAGCATTTAAGGGAAAATTGCCCTGTAATCATCTCCAATATAACAATGAAATGGAAAATATACAGAGTATAATATTCAAAGTTCCAAATAAAGTAGTGAGTTCCCAGAAGGTCAAGTTTCTTAAAAGCACTAGACCCTTTCAAGCACGCTGCAAGCAGTTTGAGAGACACTTCTCAGACAGCAATAGTAGCTGTTAGGATTCCTACTTCTTTGTCTACTTGTCTACTAAACAAATGGGAGAATCTATCCCAGAGCAGATAAACTGTATTTTTTTTTTTTTTGAGACTAGGTCTTGCTATTTTTGCCCGTGGAACCGCAGGCTCACACTGCCTGGGGTACCACGGACTCAAGCAATCCCTAGCCTCAGCTTCCCAGGTAGCTGGGATTACAGGCGCACACCACCACACCCAGCTATTTTTTTTTTTTTGGGGGGAACTAGGTCTCGCTAAGGGCCCCTGGCGAGGAGGGACTCGAACCGCGATCCCTAGCCCCGAACGCTTCGTAGGCTGAAGCTTACAGGCACGAGCCACCATGCCCAGCCTCAGATAAACTGTATTTTAATCCCAGAGCTGATTTAGAGGGAGGAATGTCTTTATCCAAGACTACTGGAAAAAGACCATCACGTAAGTTTGACTCTAAGTATTCCTTTCATCCATTAATCCAAAGACTAAGCAATGGTAGAACTCATGTGCAACACAGCAAGCCCCGTAGCCACCTGGAGAGACCCACTGCCTGCAGCACCCAACAGACCTTATCCATACTGTCTACAAAGTACGTTGGCAAACTAGACCCACACTAGGCCCAGGAATTTAGATTGTTGGAGTCTGCAATGACCTGATTCCAGAGGAGTCCAGAGGTGTTTCTGGTGGCAGGTTCTAAAATAACTCTACCCATGTTGTGCCCCTTTCCCAATGTTTTGGGTCAGGGAGACTCAGTCTCAGCTGAGATGCATTGGTTCTCTGTTAGGGATGTGGGTATAGACACAAGGAGTTTCTTTTCAATTTAGCCAAACTTCCTGCTTAAGCACTGCACCACGTAAGCTCATTCCATGGACTTGTCATACAATCTCACCTTCGCTGAATCTCTTTTTAATGTGTCTGCTGAGTCTGGAGAAATATAAACTATTTGTCAACAGCAACTCTTATAAAAGTTTAAGAACTAAGGGAGGCTTAAACCTTGAAAAAGTCTAAAGTGTCATAATGAATAGAGGTCCTCAGTCCTTCATGAAATATAACTAAGCTCTTACACGATCCCAGATTTTAGACATTTTCAACGTTCTATTGGCATTTCCATTAGCACATCAAACTGGGAGAAGTGAAGTATCACCTAACTTTGCATGAATTTCTCTATTGGGAATTCCTGAGCCAATGGTAGCTGCCTCTCATGATGTAATGCTGTATACTTAAGGTGACGCTACAGTTTATCTCCAACCTAGAACCCATGCATATGAAGATAGCGCATCACTGGCTTCCATGCATGAGACTGAGCTCCTGGACCCTAGGTGACCTTTGTCACTAAGCACCACAGCCAGGCAGAGTCCACCCAGGCAGAGTCTACCCTTGACTTATCCCAGCACTTACATGCGGTCACTGACTTCACGGAAGCATTAGATGCCAGTATATTCTATGCCTTCTAATACAAGGACAGGCTTTTTCTTATTTTCATCTGGTCACTTTAGGTTTTGTTATGAGTGGGGAAAATGTGTCATACCCCTGAGCTCATCTTCCCCAAGAGCCTCAGAAGGCTAGTTTGGGATGAATGTACAAGTCAGGTTCAGTTTGACATGTTCCTTTTCTTTGGTTTTGTATGTGACTGCTGGGACCTTTTAAAGAGCTGTGGAGCAAATTCAGTGTTCATCCATATAAAAGTACAAAAATCAGTTCTCTTACCACTCACAATGGTATAGTTAGGAAGGAGAGATGCACTTAACCCCATCTAGACTCATGGCCCCCACTCTGTAGTGCTTTCAAACACTGCTTTACCACCCTTACTCTCCAAGCACACAGCCTCTTGGTGCAGTTAATTTCTGGAAGCATGATTGACCTATTTTTCTCTGCCATTCAGGCTTCCTCTAAGCAAGCATATCTCTAAAATTTGGCACATAAATTCTCAAAAAAAATCATGTACTTTAAAAATTACCAGGTTAAATATGAGATAGAAACAATTCTTCCTTTAAAAGTGCCAGGTGAGGGGAGAGGGGTAACATGGATGCTGCTACCACCCTGCCAAACAAGTGAGCACTGATGTCCTAATTGGACCTTGCAGCCTTTAGTCTAGTGTCCTCCCAGTCACACTCCATTCCAAGATTCAAATTCAACTTAATGCCTCCCTTTTATCTTCCAGTGTTCCAAAGTTGTAAAAACTTTAAGCAAAGGGAAACATCAGTGTTTCCCTGCTTTCTGAAGACTCAATCTGCAAAAGGAGATTAGCAGGTAGGAGGTTTGTGGGAATGCGCTTGGGATCTTCAACAAAGGAGAGGAAAATAACTGGAACTGAGCAGAGCAAAATGTACAGATAAAATTATCTTTAGCACTGCCCAAGGTGGGACAAAAGGCCTAGGTTTTTATATTCTTACAGTGAGATAATCATTTTTTGGATGTAGTCCATCCAGGAAAGAGGCCTGACTTTGGGCAAGGTTGTTCTCTGCTAGTAAGGAATGGCTAAAGAAGGCTGCTGGCTAAGGGCTCTGTGCATGCAGCGTTCACTGCAGTCTGGGAAATCAGTCCTTTATTCCTCAGTGAGGATCCAGGCAACATATCACAGCAGCCAACACATTATCTAATATATACCTCCAGAAAAATTTCCAGAAATTTGTACT
Organism: Uropsilus gracilis; assembly: GCA_004024945.1. NCBI lineage: Eukaryota > Metazoa > Chordata > Mammalia > Eulipotyphla > Talpidae > Uropsilus > Uropsilus gracilis. The sequence continues at coordinate 5,746 of PVHY01020501.1, read as the reverse complement.
TATATCGGTACATGAAACAAATACAGATAGGCTGAAATGTTGTGATTATGATGGATCAGAAATATTTTTCTGATTGTGAGTGTAATCTTTATATTTGCATATAATCGAAGCAAAGAATGTTCACTTTTTATTCATACCTATCACATCCAAAAGTAAAAATAACTAAGGACACCTTCTAAGGGACAGAGTGGCTGTTAGGTAGATGACTGCCTAAAGGGCTCGATCTAAGTAGAGGAGAGCTGGGCAAGAGACACCACTTCCCTATGTATGGGTTGTTATGGCAATGCAGTGGGATGTCTCCTTTCTAACTAGTGTGGAGATATGAATGCACTCAACTACTAATACTATTAGCATGTAACATGAATAAAAGAGACCACTTTTATTGAGTTTTCAAAATCACTGTAGACTAATATAGAAAAGACTTCAGATATGGGACTTCTGACAAGACTGGGAGCTATATGAGGAACCCATTGAAAAACAGGGCGTGTGACACTATAAGCAAAGGCAATCCCCCAAATGTTCATAGTATTCTGGGAATTAAGTCAAGTTACCTGTTTAGAACTACTTGTAAAGTGGAATTAGAAAGAATCAGAAACCAGATGGTCATCTCCCCCAAAATAAACCAATACTGAAAGTTGAAGGAGACTTGATAAAGAAGTGTCTTGTGAAGGAAGGTTAATTCAACTCAGTGTGTGATAAGTTAGATAACAGATTAATAAGTATATTCATGCATGAGACAATGGCCATATGGCCATCAATGAGAATAGAAGGGGAAGATATAAGATGACTTATGAGGAAATTTCAGTCATCTTAATCTGTTTAATCCTTTGGACCCCAAACTAAAAGAATTATTCTGTGTGATAAACTATGGTGCTAGTAGAGTTGAGACAATGAGTCTATTATCAAGTGCTATTAGTTTGAGTTTCTTGGACAATTTTACAATCTGGTAGAAAACAATGTAGATTCTATTGAATTTTTCATTGGCAGACAACACTCTGCCATACCACTGGCCAAAAAGAAAGACCTGGCAATTGCTCTAATTCCTTATGCTTTGAAAAGTGATTTTATAAAAGTAAAGAGTCCGGTTATGTCACACCCTAATACATATTTACCAAAGACACCAACACTTGTGGGTGGATTAAATCATTGGAATGTCACTATAGGTATACATGGACTAAATGACCCCAAGAAACACAGGGGCAGAACAGTATCTTCTACTGTTCAGAACAAATAAATGGTCTTTGAGAATCTCAAAATTAAATGTTTTCCATTACTGTATCCAACCAATTCCAGTCAGCACTGCAAAAGCTAAACCAACACTGTAAGAGCAAACTTTGATTTTATCACTAACTAGTCGGGTCAGTTTTCTTTAGATCATATGATATGGGAAAAGGTTCTACTCTCCAAGGCAGATCTTTGGTTTCCCATTCTCCTCTGTGTCTTTTCATTTTATGTCCCAGGCAGGCTGACTCACCTTTCTGGACTTAACTATCACATCTGTAAAAATGAGGACAATATCGGTAAGAATTTAAACAAGAGTAATTCATAATTTATCACTAGACTAGGTTTTCATAATAAGATTACTAACTAGGCATATGTCTTAGAAACAGTTTTCCTGACAATGGAGAATAGAGAAAAAATAGTGAACTTACAATGAACTTGACAAACTATTTCAGCTAGGCAATCAAGAGTCAGAACTCAGAAGGTTTTATACCCTTTGAAGGGTGAAAATAGCACTTTACCTCTCACATCTTCCCCAAATCAGCACCTTAAGTCTAGACATAGGTTAAAAATCATTCAAATATCAGTTGAGGGCCATTTTATGAAATACCTGACCAAAGCTTTATACACTGTCAAGGTCATCAGAAACAATGAGCTTCTAAGGCAGTATAACACCTAAATGTAATGCTCTATCCTTAATGGGACACTGGAACAAACAGAAGAAAATGGAGAACATTAAGTGAAAACTATAGAAATTTCAAGGAAAAAAAGTCAACTTTAATGAATAATAATAACAATATTGGTTCACTACTTATAACAAATGCACCATACTACTGTGAGATATTAACAACAGGGGGAACTGGGGGTACAATACCTCTGGAAACATTGTGTAATCTCATTGAAATTTTGCAGTAAATCTAAAACTGGGCTTCAGGTCAAGGTGGCACTGTAGAAAGAACCTGAACTCATCTCCTCCTATAGGATAATTCCTTAGATGATTTTAAAATTGAATAAGTAAAGCTTATACAACAAGTTGGGGAATATATTACTGAGACAAGAGGTATTTTGGCCTTACCAAGGAAGAAGTCCAGTCCAGATGCAGTAATTTGCACCAGGAGGAACCCCAAATGGGGTGGAAGTTTTCCCTGAGCATCTTTCGGGAGACAATGGGCACTGAATTGGGTTCCCCTACCTTTTGATCTTGCATGTAGGGACAAGACCTGAAGCACCCAGCACTGAAGGCCATTGAGAAAACCACACCCCAAGAGGGCCCACATGCAGATTCACTGGCCAGAGGACTGCCAAGCCTGGGCAAAACCCATGGTTGGTTTTTTTGTTTGTTTTTTTGTTTTTTTATGAGAGAGACAAGTTTATTTTAGAGAGGTGAAGTGAAATGAAAGATCAGAAATAAAGAGGATAGAATAGGAGGACACATTAGACTGGCCAAGCCAAGGGGGGTAAAGAAAGATTACCCTATCCATGGGTCATTTTTGGACTCTGTACCATAAACTGGGGACTCAAAAGTAAAGTATACTCAAAGGATTAGTAAAAAGACACTAAATTTTTTTGCAACACCACCTAGCCACAACATAAATTGAAATATTAAAACAGAGACTAATACCTTAAAATATGCTCAACTCTATCTAGCACTCTCTGGTAAATTCATGGCTGCAGAATGAAGGGCTCCAGTCCTTCTGGACATGCTGATTCATGAGGTAATGTTGCTTGCCACTTCAGACTCCTAAATTTCCCCCATTGTCAAAAGCTAATTAAGACAAAGTGATAATTTTTTTTCGTATTTACATGGATAGATTTCTCTATATTACTCTTATAAATGAAAAAATATTTTTATGTAAAGTTCATTTATACTACTGTAACTTTAACTTGAAAGGATTTGTCTTTTTAATACTGGTTGCTGGGCCCAAAAAGGTAATGTTCTGCCTTTCCAATTTGTCTCTTAAGAGTCATATTTTATAACTCAAGGTTTGGCTTTTGCCTCTTTGAGACTTTTCTGATGTTTCACATGCAGAAAATTTAGTTTCCTCTGTGTTTTTCTAGTCTTAAAAAAGATCACTGTAATATGCTATTTAAGGTAAAAATTGTATATTACTTTGGACTTTCTAGTAAACTATAAAAAATGCTTATAGGTTGGTTAGAGACACCTAAATTGCTTCTTGGGCCTGTGAAAATTTTAAAGATTTTTTTCAAATCTAAGTTTTCAATTAAAATTTAATTAATTTGGTAAGAAAAAATAACTATGGAGAGAAAATGCGACTTTTTGCAAATTAAGTTTCAAACCTTGGGTTTCAGATTAGGGTCAATGAAATGAAAAATATGTGTTCTTAACCTGTTCCTTTGTCTCCCTCATGGTCTAGAAAAAAAGGTGTGATATTATCTTAGAAATGGGCCTGGAACTGGTGAAGTCCAGCAGAAAAAAAGGATTTTGAGAAGTGATCTGAATTGTCCCTGCTTATCATTAAAGTGGTTCTAGTCTTACACTCTCGAGTTTTGGTAATATTTTAAATGGGGAACTAATTCTAGCATTTAAGGATTTTAGATTCTATCTCATATTGGAAACTTCCTTGATATTTAAGCATATTGGAGGAGAACTTAACTATATGGGTGCATCAAATTGAAACCTAAAGTTACTTGAGAATTTAGGCTATCCTGGTTTAAAAGAAAAATAAATAAGCATGGCTCTGGTGAAACTATCCACCCGTCCATAATCTGTTCCCTGTAAGAATTTAATAAAGAAAAATGTGGCCTTACAAAAACTAATACAAATTTTGGTCCCATTTTGTTTGGAACCAAAGGGTCATTTCTTAGAAATATGAACTTCAATATTTGATTAATTTAAGTACTTTTTTACTAACTCCTTTAGATAAGAAATTAAATAAGTTCTCTGTGTCTTCACAAATACTAGTGAGATCACGTTCTTAAAATTAGTACATACGACTAAAATTTTAAATAAAAATTTTGCCACTGGCAGTTTTATTATTATATTAGAGTTAATATAGCCACCATTTATAATTAATTTCAATATAAAATGAATTCAAAGCTTTTGAGATCATGATTTAGAATTTTTGGTAAGTAAAACTATTTTAGATTCTAATGGAAAAAGCGTACATGTCTTCAATAATGTTTTGTTTTCCCTAGTAAATGCCTAAATAATGACTTCTCCTTTCTCCCCCCCTTATTCTTGCAACAATGCAGGATGACATCTAAAGTCAATGGCTTGAGTTACTCAATAGTTCTGGGTCTCTCTTTTTGTACACAGTAGATACAGATATGATAGTTATATATATTATATATATATATTTCATATGTGGTATTAAATCTGTTATTGCTTGCTTTTATCAATCTGTCTAGCACATTTGCCACCCTAAAAAAACCCTGAGATGTAGGGAGGATTTCCTTTATGCACCTATAATTAAACAAAAAATTTCAGTCCTAGGAAAACTAAATTTGCAATCGATGTGGTTAACTATAAAAGTTTATTAAGCCTGTAGAAAGACTCAGTAGATACCATTGTCTTAAGAGTATTCCTAAGGCACCTAATAAAATTGGTTTTCCTTGTTGAAAAAAAAAACTGGGCCAATTTAGATAAGAACTCTTAAGGGTGTTCTCTAAGGAATATAGGACTTCTTCAACCCTAGTATTCTGATTATTCTAAAACATACATCACAAAATTGAACAAACCCTCATATATTGCTTTATAATATGTTTAATTCTTTTGCTACTTACAGACCTACTATAATTTTATTTATTTATTTAAAATAATTTATTTATATATATATATATTTCACATCATTTCAGTCCCTGGGGGTCACCCACCACCTCCCCTCCCCGCCCATTCCAGCTGGTCCCCACTCTCCCCTTGTGTAGTTTCATTTGGTTGACCAGATATTAGTGAAACCATTTGGTTTCTGTCCCTTTCTGTCTGGCTCATTTCTGTTAGCATGATTTCTTCTAGGTACATCCAGGTTTCCATAAATTCATCAAAGTTGTCATTTTTAATTGATGAGTAATACTCCATTGTGTATATGTACCACATATTTTTCATCCTCATCTGTTCTGGGGCATTTGGGTTGTCTCCATGTCCTTGCAATTATAAACAGTGCTGCAATAAACATCCGAGCACAGGTATCCTTTTGTACCCACATTGAGGTCTCCTTTGGGTAGATTCTCAAAAGTGCAACTGCTGGGTCAAATGGTAATTCCATTTTCATTAGTTTGAGTGTCTTCCATATTGCTTTCTGTAGTGGCTGGACGAGTTTACATTCCCAATGGATAAAAGACTTAGATAACAGACCTGAAACCATAACATACATAGAGGAAAACTTGGGCAAAACCCTCCATGAAGTACAATTCAGAAATCCCTTTCTGGAGTCATCTGCAGAAGGCAAAAAATTGAAGGAAAACATAAACAGATGGGACTTCATCAAACTAAAAAGCTTCTGTACAGCAAAAGAGACAAAAAAAAAAAAAAAAAAAAAAAAAAAAAAAAAAAAAAAAAAAAAAAAAA
>PVHY01020500.1:0-19543 GCA_004024945.1 Uropsilus gracilis | reverse complement strand
CCCCGGCTGCTTCATAGGCTAAAGCTTACAGGCACGAACCACCGTGCCCGGCCTATCTAGGGCCATTATTACTGTCTTTCGTCTGCATTATATCTGCAGCTGGAGAGACTGGATTTCATTCTTAGTGCAGGTCTGATTAATGTTAGAGTAAATCAGAGAAGGGGATGCCCCCCCACTTCCCTCCAATGCAGCCCGGCCTCCGCGCTCAGCCATGGACGCATGGGCGTTGGGTGGGGGTGGTGGGAGGGGGCTGGCTGCCACCTCTTTCACTCTCACCCCAATTATTAGTCCTTAGAAAGAAAGAGAAGTGATAATCCATTGTACGAACAGAATTAGTGAGAGACCGAGCAAAATATTGTGCACAAATACGAGTGGACCACAAGTGAAGGAACGGTGATAATGACAAGATATATTGGACTGGGGAAATGATCATGGACATCACCTATCACAGAATCACACCTAAGGCCACACAATAAGTGGACGGGTCAAAAAGCTAAGGACAGACACACAGCTCAAGAAAGCAAGGTGCCCCTCCCCAATCAATGGGAGAGGAAGGTCACAGAAATGGGGCTGCAGGCCCACACAAAGCTACTATGAAGAAGAGGAAATGATCTGCAAAGCTTTTCAGCAGATGCCCTCCACAACGAGTATCTTCTACATTGAATGGAATTGATTGAAGACCGTCAACAAGAGAAAACACCAATAGATTTCAACAGAGAATGAATGGCTACCCAGTACAGAGATAAGACTGAACATTTACCAACAAGGCTTGCTATATTCTAGGATCAGTCCCTCACACCAAAGAAAAGGACATTAACATAGAATACGAAGTGACCAAAGGACTTAACATAGACCAAAAAACAATAAGGAGAGGGGTCAGAGTGAACAGAGGGGGTCATCAATGGTGGGTGGGGGAGAGGCTTTCCAATAATCATTTGCCTTTACTGTAAAATCTAAAGTATGAATAAAATTTTAAAAAGTATATAAATTAATACAATTATTTTGCACCTAACAAAACTGATAGTTTAAATCAAAATTCAGTGCTGGTTGCTGGGGAAATAAGCAAGATGGGGAAAAAAAATATTCCCATGCATTGTAGGCTGGAAACAAAAGCTGGCATTGCTTTGGCAAGCAAGTTTATACCAACATTTAAAATACGGTTCAAGGCCAGGCATGGTGGCTCATGCCCATCTATGAAGCAGCCGGGGCTAGGGATTGTGGTTTGAGTCCCACCTGGGGCCTGTAGGAGACCTAGTTCCAAAAAAAATAGCTGGGCATGTTGCGCGCCTGTAATCCCAGCTACCTGGGAAGCTGAGGCTGGGGATTGCTTGAGTCTGTGGTACCAGGGCAATGCGAGCCTGTGGTTCCACAGGCAAAAATAATGAGACCTAGTCTCAGAGAAAATAGATAGATTAGATAGATAGATAGATTAGATAGACAGACAGACAGACAGACAGACAGACAGACAGACAGACAGACAGACAGACAGACAGATAGATAGATAGAATAAAATACAGTTCAGGCCGGGCACGGTGGCTCATGCTTGTAAGCTTCAGCCTATGAAGCGGCCGGGGCTAGGGATCACGGTTCGAGTCCCACCTGGGTCCCCGAGCGAGACCTAGTTCCAAAAAAAAATTAACTGGGTGTGTGTGGTGCGCGCCTATAATCCCAGCTACCTGGGAAGCTGAGTCTGGGGATTGCTTGATTCTGTGGTACCCCGGGCAATGAGAGCCTGCAGTTCCATGGGCAAAAATAGCAAGACCCAGTCTCAAAAAAAATAAATAAATAAAATACAGTTCAGTCCCGATTTGGGGGCCCTGTTGTCAGATCATTTTAATTGAGAGAATAATTCACATCAACTGTAGAACTTTTGGTAAAGGAATTACAAAAGTGTTAGCAACGCACCTAAGGCAATGAAACCCGATGAACTAGATAACTTTGCAGTCAGGAGACAATCATGGTGACCAGTAATCAGTTTAGCTGTCATGATTTCTAAAAAGATGATTGCTTAGGAATGTTTTGTCGTATCTAACGATAATCTGCTTTCTGTTGAGATATTGATTTCTGTCTTTCCGTTGAGATATTGACTTCATGTGCTCATGGAATGTTGAAGTAATTTTTTTAAACACTATATATGCTGACTGAAATCTCAAATAAAGCAGCAGATTCACTGTTGAGTGTGTGTGTCTGTTCGCTAATCGCCGGCCCTGTGTCTTTCCTGCCCAGCTGAGCTCTGGTTCCCTGCAGCCTGCGCCCTCGCCCGGCCGGTCCGTGGCAAGGTGACTATTGCTTGTTTATTTTATGGATGGAGTTTTATAGCTATCATTTATTATTTTTTTATTATTTTTAAATGCTTTCTTCAAGGCCGGGCATGGTGGCTCATGCTTTAAGTTTCAGCCTATGAAGAGGCCGGGGCTAGGGATCGCGGTTCGAGTCCCACCTGGGGCCCGTAGGAGACCTAGTTCCAAAAAAAAATAGCTGGGCGTGGTGGTGTGCGCCTGTAATCCCAGTTACCTGGGAAGCTGAGGCTGGGGATTGCTTGAGTCTGTGGTACCCCGGGCAACGAGAGCCTGCGGTTCACGGGCAAAAATAGCGAGACCTAGTCTCAGGGGAAAAAAAAATGCTTTCTCCAGTTTTAGGAAAAAGGTCAACAAAGACATAGTAAGTACTAATATCTTTATTATGGCATAAAGCAGTATTTTATACATTAACTCAATTTTACAGTAAAAACATTTTATGTACAACTGTAAATAAAACTGCTGCACATATAACTCCAACATAAAAATGGGTTGTATTTTAAAAGTTAATTGAGTTTATACAGAAATTGTAAAATATTTTCTCTGTAGAAAAGAGTAAAAATGGTAACATTTCCCAGGCTTAGCCCAACAAACCCATTTAGACCAATTGGTAGCAGAATTATACATATACAAATAAGGTTGAATTCTGGGAATTAGAAGAAACTTGAACTTCACCTACTCTAACAGCAATGTTTTCCATAAAATTAAGTTGTATAAAGTAGAATTCCTTTTAACCTTTCTCCTTAACTCTTGTTTTGTGCCTGATTTTCATTTAGACCATTCCACATCAAGGTTTTAGCAGTTCCTTTCCAAAGGATGTATCCTTTTACTCTTATAAGGTACCTATTCCTTTTGGTTATTATTACAGTATGCTCAGTACTTGAGCAAAAACCAGTAAATTATTATTCACAAGATACGAGTTGTAGACTGTCATCAAATACCTTCCCTTAAATCCCTGTGGCTTGACCAGAAGCCATGAAGAGGAGAAAAAGTGACAAGAGGATCATGAAATAAAAATCAAAAAAATTTCTAAGAACAGAGAAACTTTCCAGTCAGAATTCAAGAATAGAACTGAAGTACAAATAGAAAACAACCAAGAGTTCATTCAGGTCAGTCCCAAACTACAAAGTGATTGAGTAAGAGGCAGAGACACAAAGACCCATGTGAGAGAAACCAGGGTACAGAAAGAAGTTTACAATAATTAAATGGAACAATACAGGCCGTGCATTTTAACTTCTTGTATCAAAATTTATTCCCTGAGATTCTCATTACAGATATTCTAGGAATTAAGGTGAGAAGACAACGCTACTCCTAAGTTCTTGCACCATGGATAAAAGTTTCCCAGAGAAATATTTGAGAAATCAGAAGTTATCTTGTCATGGCCTATATTAAACTCTCAGTTCCCTCATAGCAACAACTTAAAAATAACCATGCAGAATTTGTCATAAAAGGAAGTCTTTACGCAGCTAAAGCTTTCAATGGAGCAGCAATCTAACAGATCCTTCTACCTAAAAAGGCCAGTGTGCACATTAGAAGTTATTCTTTAGAAATATTAACCCAATACATTTCACCATTAAGGAAACGCTTTATTGTCATCTTCACTTGTTCTTCTCTTTGCTCTCAAAGATGTTTTTCCTCCTCACAAGCAAAAAAATGTCTTCGGGACGTTTTTGACACACTCTTAAGCAATCCATGCCTGTACCTCCTGCCCCCTTAATTTCTTCTTGGTGAATTTTAATCTTCCAGTAGGAAGTGGAACACATTACCATCAAGCACCATATATCCAGCCTCCTTACTTAGGGCCATCTTACACTTCTGCAATTCCTTAAAGTTCTTGCTTTCTCTTAAAACACTGTGTGTGTGCATGTACGTATGTATACGTATATATATATACACACACACACATTTGTAAAATCTCAGAAAAATTCAGTGAAACATGGCTCACCTTATGAGAAGCTAAAAAATATGTATCAAAATGCACATAACAATGACTAACCTATGTTATGTCAATCAAATGTATAAGTATCCTCCAAATCTAGGATATATGCTGGCATAACTATATTACATCCCAGTTAAGTTTGAAATCTTGCTACAAAATATTTCTCAGCACTAATTCTCAGAAAACTTCAGATCATATGAATAGTTGTTAGGCAGGTGATCAAGGAATGCCAATTAAAGAACAAAGCCTTGACTGCTTATAGTATTTCTCCATGGCTGCATTCTCCACAGGTACTTAGGGGAAGACAATATAAAGAGACACTTTAACTACAAAGACAAATCAACTTACAAAGTACAGGCAGAGTCGTGCTTGATTTTTATCTTGTAATCCAGACAACACATTAGCATAAAAATGTAACGAATTCATATACCTTCAAAAGGGAAACGACATAGATGTAGCATTAGAGCTCCAAGTGGTAATGTGAGATGAAATAATTTAGATGAAATTTTGTCTTTTTGGAGGAGATGGGGAGTGGGCAAGTGGTTAGAAAGAAACAGTATATGTCCTTTTTTAACTTTTATATGAAAAAATAATATTCAGTTCCACATTTGCCATATAGATTCTCTATTTCAAATTACTAACCAAACGCTTTATTAAAACTCCTCTTCTGGCCTTTGTTTTGAAATCTGTTATTTCTGTTGCCACCTCCTGATCGCTGTCCCCTGAAGCCTCTATTTCTGTTTCCATCCCGTCCTCTGAAGCCGCGACTGCCATCACGCTGTCCCCTAAAGCCTCGATATCCTTCCCGTGGTCCCTCCAGCTCAGGTTGTTCAGTAGCCACAGAGAGCTGCCAGCGCCGTGAATCATGCCATTTTTCCTGTTGGAAAATGATTGTTTTTACTGTCTAGAATTTTTACTGATTTGAAAAGCATGAGAAAGATACTCTTGCCCTTCCTCCAAAGAAAGACCACAGTGATAACTAGGAGGAGAACCTTGGGATATAGAATAATATAAAATATATCTATGTGCAATAATTAAAGAAAAAAATCACAGATCCAAAATTATGCTTGGCTTCCTGGCACAAAAGTCAAATTGTACCTTTAATCCCAGCTACTTGGGAGGCAGAGGCTAGGAATCACTTGAGTCCGCAGGTTGGAGAGTACCCCGGACAACATAGCGAGACCTACTCTCAAAAAACAGAAACAAACAAAAATACCCCACCAGTATCATATACTCAATTCAACTACTATAAGACATCCACAGTGGACAAGGTTGGTGAAACATGTCACTACTATGCACACATTTCTTATAGCAGTACTGAATAAAGGAACAGTAATAAAAAACATCTATGAAAATCCTCTATATCATATGCCCAAGGTGGGGGGGGGGGGGGAGGAGGGTAACTTGGATATTGCTTGTCACTTCTTACAATGGAATCCAAGAGAAATATCAAAATAAAAAAAGCTGGGAAAAAACCACTACATTTTAATATTTAACTGTATTTTAGTAAAGGGGAAGAGATGGTCTATTTTTCTTTGTATTCAGTAAAGAACATTTTACATTAGATATGTTTACTTAAAAAATGAAAGAAAAAAAAATTACCTGCACTTGTGTTACTGTTGCAGTAGGGATATCAAAACAAACACCCTAGAAATCAAAGCAAATTATGCAAGTTAGTTAATTCAGACTTCGCTAAGAATTACAAAATGCACATTAAGCGATATTTCTAAAGACCAGCTACTGTATTGGGGGTGGAGAGGGGGGCAAGGGAGGAGAGAAAAAACAAGGCCAGATATTAACTTTAATGCACTTTAGGCCAAGGCCAAGACACAATGCTCCCCAAAAGCACAAAGGCAAAAGCCATAGGCTTTTAAAATTAAAAATATGCAAAATGATTTAGCTCTGGCCAGACATCATTCCTGGCTACCATACTATGTTCATCCATAAGCAGTTATTAGATACATTGTACAGCTGAGAAAACAGACCTAAAGACTGAGTTGCTAGGGCTCCACAGTTGTAAATAGAACAGGCTTTTAAAAATCTATCAGTCTGACCCCAAAACCATGAAAAATATACTGCTTTCACTCAGAAAGAGTATCGACTATTTAGAATGATCAAACTAAGAAATGATGACCTGTTGCTGACTTTCCAGGTTTCATAATCTAGTCTCCTCTGAAAAAAAATTTGTCACTTTATAGGATACTATCTTTAATAATAAGCATTGCATTCATCTCTGATTCCTTCTTCTTCTAGATCTCTGCAAATATAAAACACCTCTGTAACCGACGGTTACTTCTCTCCCTGGGGTTGTCTTAACTGTATAACATTTTATGAGAAACACCCCTCTGTCCAGAATCCATGATATAACATCAGGTATTCATGGGCTTTCCCATTTGTGAGAATTTTCATTAATATATTTAACTAAATACTTAATACCAAGCACTCATTATGAGTACAGTGATACCAGAACACAGTAACTAAGAGTATACTCAAAACTCCCAGTCAATAAGCAAGCACAGAAGAACTCGAAATACAGATAATGATGCCCCCCAACTCTGCCATGAGATCAGAGAAAGTTGCAGAAGGAGACTTAAGGTTAAGTCATGTCATAAAGGATATCACAGAAGGAGAAAAAAAAGACAAAGAAATCTTGCTTCAAAACATTGCTCAGTACTGTCAGAAAACTTTGGACCATATGAATAGTTGTTAGGCAGTGGGGTGAGCATGCAATTAGAATGAGAGAAAGCAAGGTGTACTTGGTATTGCTGGAGAGGATGCAGAATTAAGGATGGTAAAGGGGAAATCAATTGAATGATCTTTTCCTTCACAAGAAAGTTGGGACTTTACCTCTGTAGTGGCTGAAGGAGGTAAATAACATGGTCAGATATGCACTGAGCTAAAAGTAACCTGTTTTGGTTCTCTAGGCCAGTGATTCTCTAAATGTATCCCATGAAACCCTAGTACCCTAAGATTTTTCATTGTTCCACAAATTATTTTCAAAACACTATATGTGAAATGGTATCCTTGTTCTGACAGGTAATAGGATATGATATTTGTATGGTTTTTGAATTCTAGTTTTCATTTCTAATACAAAACCTATAGAGCAAGAATACCTATACATAAACAATTGGTTCTTGGGACCCTCAACAATATTTAAGAATGTAAAGGGATCATGAATCAAAATATTTGAGAATTATTACGCTACTCTATGCCACCAAGAGCAGCACTCAGAGAAAAGAATACCAGGTTTGGGAGGCAAGATTTCAATTTTAAATTTCAACTAAAAGACTTTGAACAAGTGTGGTCTAAGTTTAAAAAGCCCATCTGGGTGGAAATGTCAAAGAGACAGTGGATCTTCAAGTCTGGTGCTGTGTGCAGATGTTTCAGTCTGCAGATACAGATACGAAATCAGTGACAAAGTGATGATTATCAGTTATGGACACTATTAGTCAGGCAAGAGTATACAGTGGAGAGGGGAATAAGAAAGACTATACAGAGTGAAAAGATGCAGCATCCTACAGAACTGAAAAGAAACCACCACACCATGTCCCCGTGCACACAGAGCTACTAAATCAAAACACAGTCATCAATCTCAGCCGTACCTGCTTTCCTTTGAGAAAGACCATTCCTTTCACTTTGGAGTCAATATCCTCACCCAGTTGCTCTTTAAGTTCTTTCCAAGCATAACTAATGTTTGGCATTTCAATTGAGCACCGCAGGATCATGGTCACAAAGCCCTTATGAAAGAGGAGCAAAAAAAAAAGTCTCAAAAACAAACCCAAGGATGGTCTCACTTATATGATGGAAATAGGGAAAAACAAATGAATAAGAAAAATTAGAAACAACCAATGGGGCTGAACAATGGAGTGAGAGAGGAGGAGGGGGAAGATGGCGGGGGAGGCAAAGAGCACAAAAGAGCAGGAAGGTTTACAGGTGTTAGGGAAGTGGGAGATCCCCGGGGTACACAATAATGTAATATAAATATAAATACACACATATATGTAAAATTAAAAAAAATAAATTAAGTTAAAAAAAAAAACCAACCATCACAGAGATAGCTGACATTCTCTGAGATATCTCTTCTATCCTATTTCCCATTATGCATTCCCAGAAATAGTAATCAGTACACTGGATTTGATGTTTATCATTCCTGTGGTATTTGAAACTTTTAAATCACACATCAGTAAATAATATATTATTTTGCATGGTTTATAATTTTGTAATTATGATATTGTAATATGTATACCTATCTGTTTTCTTCCCACAAAAAATTTTTTAAAAAATTTTAAAAAGATTAAAAAAACCCCAATTGATATTTGCCTTGTTTCTGAACTATTTCTGAAGACTTCCTAAATACACCCCCCCTTATATACATACACACATACACAATAAGTCACCATTTAAAAATGTTTTTTTTAACGAGACTAGGTCTTGATATGTTGCCCAGGGTTGTCTCAAACTCGTGAATTCAAGTGGTCCCCAGCCTCAGCCTCCCAAGTAACTGGGATTACGGGCATGCACCACCACGTCCAGCTAATATATGGCTTTTTAGTACATTCACATTAACTATCACCACCTCAAATTTCAAATTCATTAACCCGCAAAAGAAATCACATGCCTGTTGGCAGTTATTCCACTAGTTATTGGCAATCAGTTGTCTATTTTGTGTCTCTGTGAATTTGTCTACCTATATCTACCTTCTCAAAGAAGTTAGAACTGGCAAGTTTAATTAAGCCCTTTCAATCCTGCTCAAACTCTAAGTTTTAAAATGTCACAAACTTGACAGGGATCCATACCGCCTCTGAGTTGATCAAGGAGCGCTGGTCTACAGATGTGGCACCTGAAATATGTGCCAGTGCTGCTGCCAATGCTTCCACTGCTCCCTTCTCCTCTATTAGTTTTTCAGCTGACTGCTTGAAGTGACTAATTGCAGTGGGAGGCACAGAATCCAAAAGCCTAGGGAGTTTGGTTAAATACATTTTTTAGAAGAAAGGATAGATGCAGATAAATTTCATTTCCAAGACAACAGTATCTCAAGATAAATCTACAACTTTCAAACCAAAATCTTTCCTGTCAAAAACATTTTGACACAATGTGCCAAATGACAAAAACACGTTTTGTTTCAATACACTACAATCATTACATTTCCACAGCAATAAATCCATTTCTTCACATTTAATTATATCTTACCATAAAAACAAAACAAAAAAGACAAAACCCAAAGCCTTAGCCCAAGGAATTAATAAGCACTAAGATGTGCACCACCCTATAAAGAACTTTAAAATGTACATCAAACATGGACTAAGGTTAAATAAACCATAGAACAGATACAATAATATACCATACTGTCATTAAAAGTTATGATAATGAATACTGGACAGTTTTATAATAACAAACGTGTTACTTCAAGAACCAGCATCTTTGTTTCTTTCCTCCTTCTTGGATCATCTATTCCTTTAACTGGTGTCACTGAAAATCCAGCTTGCAGGACACTTCACATCAAGCTAAAGTAAAATTTTTAAGTGTCTAGCTAAATTTGTTTGCAGAACTTTCCTGAACTACTAATATGCTAATATCCATCATTTCCTTTGACCATGGACTCCATTCCCATTGCAAGTATTTATAATTATTAAATGCGGAAAGCACTCTGAAAATGATGCCCAGACTCAGTGGTTCCTCACACAGTGGATGCAGTTCACTGCAAGGAGACATGGTTTTCTTAATGCCAACCCTACTCACCAGTAATACACTGCATAGGTACAGATGCTACACAGCTGACAATATTTCAATTTGTAGGGCAATCCTACACAGTAATTGTCTTGCTCTTGATATCATTAGCACCTTCACTGACAAGCAATTTAATTTCCACTACCTAGATGTTACAAGTCAAAGAAGTATCTCATTTCTACAAGGTCAGTGACTGGTTTTATAAAGACCTGGCATATAAGCTATGATCCCAAACAATCAATCTTCAGAGGGAAGCACCCCCACCTTTATCTATAATATAGTTCCTTGAAATGTTAAAATACACCAAACTATTAATAGTGTTTGCTTCTGATGAGCAGAAATGTGGATTTTTACTTTGTAAATTTCATTTCAGCAGTCTGTTTTTATAAGCAGGTCAAAAACTATTAAAGTTAATGAATGAGGAAAATAAAATTTAGATGGTCAAATCTAATCACTGCACAAAAATAAGCAGGATCTAACAAGCCACAGCAGTGGGAGGAAACATACCTGATGGCATCTTTGCTGGAAGCTTTTATTATCTCTGTTGCAGAAGGAACACCTATTCGTTTAAATTTAATTCCCTGAAAGAAAATGAACCAGTTTATGCACAATGTTATCACTGAGATTATCGGTGCTAATTGTTTCATGTTTACCAAATATATATTTACAAGATAAGATTTTTACACTTCAGATTTTCTGTATACCATGCACCAAGTTTCCTTATTGTTCAGTACGATATTTTTCGCAATTAAAAACTGGCACTGTTACATTACTATTAACTGAAATCAAGATCATTCAAATGTCACTAGTTTTTCTAATATCCTCTTCTATTCCTATAGCCAATCCAAGATACATCACATATCATTATCATGTATTTTCAGTTTCATGTCATCTGTGACAGTTTTTTATGAACTTGGTAGTTTTAAGAAGTTCTGGGTCAAGTATTCTATAGACGGCTCCTCAGTGTGAGAATACCTGATGTTAAATGCTGACACTATAAGGAAGTCATTACATGCAATCCAATAAAAGAGAGAATAAGCTCTACATTTTGGAGGAGGAAGTACCTACACAAGAATTTCCTTACAAAACACATCTGTAAGGAAACTTAGTCTCTTTCTCTCCTACTTTTCAATCAATCCTTTTGACCTACAGATGTCTTTTTGGATTCTGAACATTACTGATAACCTCCCTAATCCATGCTTAAAATATTCCTGCTTACATTGTCTGAAAACTGCCATTCAAACCTAAAACACTCACTTTAAGTGCAGATATGAAAACAAAACAAGTTTTCAAATGCAAAATTTTGGGCTTTATATCACAGGACAATATATACAACAGATTTACCTGACATGTTTTGTTTTACTCATGGCCACATAATAGAAATAAAAGTAAGCTGAATTGAAAAACCAAAGGCTAAGTTTGGAACTCAACATTTACTAAGTAAAGGCTAAGAAAACCGTTTTATTACCGCTTTTTGCTCCACTTGTGCTAACTGATATTCTTCTTTGTTCTGATAAAAACAGATACAAACGCCTGTCCTTCCAGCTCTTCCTGTTCGCCCAGAACGATGAATATAGGATTCTACATCCTGTTGAAATAAAAATACAGAGGCCAAATGTGATAGTTAAATATACAGTGTGTACTCCTCAGCATCTCTATTTTTAATTTTTTAGCATTTCAATTTAAATAAAAAGCTATGATAGTTTTTAAAAAACCTCTAGAATGATGGGCTCCACCCTGAAGGCAAATTTGCAGAAAGCATAATCTATATATAGTGATATCGAATGGAGTCATATGCAATTTCAACCTCCAATTTTCTAAAAACCAGTTTAAAAAAAGTCAATTTTATTAATATTTTAACTCAATATACCCAAAAATTATCACTTCAGCCAGCTATCCATATAAAACAAATCACCCAAGGCAATTTAACATTTTCTTCAGTCTTCCAAATCCAGTATACATAATAAAAAATCTTTTTCATAAATCCCATATGTATTTTACACACAGGTCAAATCAGAGAAGCTACACTTCAAGTGCATAACAGCTGCATGAAGCTGTGATTATCATATTACATAGCACACATCTACCTTGACTCATTCAAACAATGCTTATATCACCACTTAAAGGATTTTTTTAAATGATAACTTCACAGTAATCAGGCATCTTCCCCATCATGGTAAACAGCCTTTAATCCTGAGCAATTTGCAAATTTGGGGGGGAAGTTAAAGGATCTCTTAATGTGCTGGCAACAGGCTTCTTCAAACTAATTTTTATTTCCTGAAGCAAGGTCTACAACACATAAGCTATACCCCGGGATTATTCCTGAAATGATCAACTAGCTACCATCCAAGCATTTTTAAGCACAGAAGATGTTACAGGTCTTTCCTACATTCTCCAATTCCAGCTCATGAATTGATGTAGCCTATACCATCTAAATTTCTACCCACCTTCAAAGTTTAGTTCAAAGCTGCACTACTTTAATAAAGCTTTCCAGGACTCCCCTCTATCCAGAAACTCTTGTTCTAACCTCTAGCCACTGACCACATTTCCACTCAGCTGAGTTCTGAGGAAAGGGCTTCATGGCAGGCTCAGAGCATGTGAAAGTAACCAACACAGCTTCCAATTCACTTTAGTACTGAATGGAAACAATAAAATTAAAGTATAAAACACTTACCTTTGGTGGTGAACTCTGTATAACCAGATCAACCTCAGGAATATCTAACCCACGTGCAGCAACATTGGTTGCAACCAAAACTCCAAAACTACCATTTCTAAAACCTTTCAGGGTGATTTCTCTTTGCTTCTGTGGAATGTCTCCATGTAATGACTGGGCATCCTGCAAAAAGAATAAACTGGCCTAAAATTACTTGATCCAACATAAATAAATCACCAATAAGGCCACTAAAAGACATTCATATTTTGGTGATACTTCCGCTGAAAATAATACATAACCTTTAAAATTATTTCCAATCATTAAATCAACTGTATTCAACTAAACTTAAAAGATAAATAATATCAGGTTAGCCGGGCAGGATGGCTCATGCCTGTAAGCTTCAGTCTATGAAGCAGCCAGGGCTAGGGATCGTGGTTCGAGTCCCACCTGGGGCCTGTAGCGGGACCTAATTCCAAAAAAAACCTGGGCGTGGTGGTGCGCACCTGTCATCCCAGCTACCTGGGAAGCTGAGGCTGGGGACTGCTTGAGTCTGTGGAACCCCGGGGCAATGAGAGCCTGCGGTTCCACGGGCAAAAATAGCAAGACCTAGTCTCAAAAAAAAAAAAAAAAAAAATCAGGTTAGAGTGATCACATCTACCTTGTGAGGATAACCTTGGGGTTGAGCGACCCCCCCTCATCTGAGATGAGACTGATAGGCTAGGTGAACTCTACACCATATGCATTCTATTAGCTGATAGATACCTCCCCATAAATAAAAGGGAGAAGGCCCACCTGCTTTATGGATGCATTCTGTGACAACTCCTGGGCTTCCTTCTTGGTTTCAGTGAAGACAATAGTGCGCCCATTAAAACCACTATACACTCGGATCACGTCACCAATGACTGCTGCCCTTTGAGTCCAGTGGCACTTGATAGCCAGATGCTTATGGGAGAGAGAAAAATACATACTGGTAAAGACTAGCTAGAATATGCAATCACCAGCACAATCCCAATAGCTTTCGTTTTGGGAGCAAGTGTTTAAGCCTGACAAGAACATATTGTTGCCACCACTGTTAAGAGAAAACAACTAAATCATTAAAGCAGAGAGCTTTCCCCATTTTCCATGGAGCAGCTGGCTTCTTTATACAACTTCTGACTTAACCAGGAAAATGTAGGAAATGTCATTCCCTAGATTCCTATATGAAATCAAATAACTAACAAGAGAAAAGATTCTGTATGATTTGTCCTTTTATCCACTTAAAAATGCAACCAATTTTGCTTAGTTACCTACAGGTCCATTCCTTGAGTGGAAATAATTCATCTAGGTACCAAATGCTAAAGAGGAAAATGAATTCTACGCAAACACCAGATTTCTATGCTGCCCTCTAGGGTTTAACATATAGATGTAATTTCTTTCTCTTCACATATTCACAGATTTAGATTCCAAAGATTCTAAAATCAGGATACCAGACAAAATCTAGAAAACACATGCCATATACCACTCATACAGAAATATATCTTTACTTGACTTTTCACATGGATCTAGCATTCATCTAGAAAAAAGTTTGTATTTGCCAGTCTTAACAATATCCAACAGGGAAAAAATGATACACAATTTATTACTATGAATCATTTACCTCCACAGTTATTGCAGCTTTCTGAGTCTTTTTACCAATCAGGTCCACCTGTTCATATGTAGCTTTCATGTATTTCTTAGCAACATTAAATACCCAATGAGGGCAAGTTGCAGAAAAAAGCAATGTTTGGGGATTGTCTTCTGAATCTTTAGGGGGGAAAAAAAAAACATGAATAACCCAACCATGACTATATAGTATTCTACCTCACTCAATTCTTCCAGGTTTCCTCAACAATCTACAGCAACGACTTGAAGTCAAGCCAAGCACTGAGAACACAAAAATGAAAGATGCAGAGGGAGAGTATCAACAGACAAAGAAATAGTGCTGAACTAAGTTATGAGAATTGCATTTTAGGCTTATTTTGCTTCCTGACCACTGGTTTTTATAAACCATGAGGGAAATATATCAGAACTATTGACTGGAAAACATCAGTAACCAATGAGTTTAGATCACTAAGCAAATAACCTATAATAAACACTAGGACAAACTACACTCATTTCTATTCTCTAGCATTTCCTCAGTATTTGGAGTTTAGAATTCTAGTCTACTCATTCATTTTTGAGGTCAGGTAGTCAAGCTTCCCCATGTCCAACTCTCAACTTTTGGTCTCTATCAAATATTATTTATTGTTTATTCAAACGGTAGTTGTCAGTTTGTAGAATCCTTTTGGAGAGCAAGCTAACAACATAAAGAGGTGCACAGTATGTTTATACCTCTCAATTCAGTAATTTTACTTCTGCTAATCTATTCTGCTGAAGAATTACAAATACTGAGGTGAGAAGAAAGCTATCTTCATAAAAACGATACTTCTTTTTATGTAAATATTAAATTATACAGACGGAATTATTAATATGAAGTATTATGCCAAAATTTTATATTACTGTAAGATTATAATTAGCACAAACATACATGCAGTAGCACAAAGTCAGCAAGATAAAGCCAAGTGTATCAACAAGTTGGTAGACTACAAAAATTTTCTTTCACATTCCCAATTTTTCCCCACTGTAGTCAATGATAAATTTTTTTTCTTTATTCAAATTCTCTTGAACAAAATCAGACATCTCGCAATTACCCATTGCTTCATTTAACTTTTAGAAGACTAGTAAATCACCACCCATTCTACCTTCTCATCATCCCTAAATTTGAAGTTTACCTTTTTTATATGCCACACATAAAATCTCTTCCACTTGATCAGCAAACCCCATATCCAACATCTGGTCAACTTCATCCAGGACAACATGCTTAAGTTTGCTGAGATCTAGCTTGCCATTCTGCAGGTGGTCTTTGATACGACCTGGTGTCCCAACCAGGATATCAATCCCATTCCTCATGCGTTCAACTACAAAGAACACCAATAAAATATGCTGGGGCTTTTAAGTTCATTTTAATATCCGGGGTAGCAGTTATACTCTCATCCTAAAATATTTATCAACTATAAGTAAAGAAAATATAGATGATAAATGGCAAAAAAAATATGAGTTTATTGAAGATAAATGGCACTCCTAAGTCTAGTGGGTAAAACATTTAAGAAGTGACAGTCCAGTCAATTATATGGCACAACAGGAAGATGCACAATTAGGAAATGGTAGCACCAAGAAAGAAACAACTTGGTAGCTGGTGAAAAATGTCAAGGTTTCACAGGCAAATAAAGAATCAGAATATTAAAAAGTAACTTTCTTTAAGAGCGATGGTAAAGAAGATTAAGTATTCCAAGGTATGGAGATGTTCAAAAAGTAGACTTCAATCTAATAGTTAAAATGGTAATAATACTGGCGATTGCAGTCTAGAAAACTTATTCATTATATTATCTAATTTATTCCTCACAATGTATCTGTAGGCAAATTTAGTAATCCTACTTTACACAGGGGAGACTACAGTGCTGATAAATTAACTTGAAATTAAAATCACATAGCTATTCTGTGAGCAGAATCTAGACTTAAATAGGAGGCTTTCTGATGTCAGAGTTTACATACGGCCAACATAGATGGAAATAAACACATGCCTTATATGCCAGTGCTAACATTATGTTGCACTGCATTCCTATGTTGCTCTGCATAAGAAAACATAAAGGTCTTAGCAGAATACTACAGCTGGGAAGCAACGTGGTCCTTGGGAAAAGAAAGACTTCCTGTAACAAGCAGGCAGGGGTGCCAAAAGCAGAGTCAGAGTCCCAGACAGATAAGAGGCATAATCCTGAATTCTGACTTTGTTGTTCCAAGGGTCCAAATGGACTTTATCCTCTGGGTCCAATAGGCTACCTCTGCAGTATTTAAAGAAATAGAGACAACACAAAAGTTCTAAGAACTATATACAGGAGGTGACACATTTTGCAGGACTATGTTTTGATCATTTTCAAACAAATGACAATAGAACCACCATAAATGGTTGAAACAGATGACAAAATCAGATGAAATCCAACCAGGACATTCAACAATAGATGTTTACTTTTCTTCAATTCCAGATTTACTTACTTTGACCTCCATAAGGAGTTCCACCATAAAAACAAGCTACTGCCAACTTTTTTGTGATGTCACTAAAGTCTCTGCTTACTTGACTTGCCAGCTCTCTTGTGGGTGCAAGAACTAATACCTGAAAAAAAAAAAAAAAATTCAATGCATTATGTTTCTTAACAAATCTGAACTTCACTAGGAAGTTCAACTTATGCTAGGCAGCATTTTCTTTCTTTTTTTGAGACAAGGTCTCGCTATTTTTGCTGGTGGAACCGCAGGCTCACGTTGCCCATGGTACCATGGACTCAAGCAATCCCCAGCCTCACCTTCCCAGGTAGCTGGGATTACAGGCTCGCACCACCATGCCCAGCTATTTTTTTGGAACTAGGTCTCACTATGTCGCCCCGAGAGGAACTTGAACCGTGATCCCTGGTCCCCACCGCAGCTTCCTAGGCTGCCACTTACAGGTCCATTACCCAGCATTTTCAAAACATCTAGCACATGCTTTGCATTGTTTATTATGTGAGCATAATACATAATCTGACTCCTGACAATTCTCAGAAGAAAAGCATGTGATCCTTGCTGTGAGAACAAAAGCAAGTGCTCAAATATATGGTGCTCTAGACTGCATGAAGCAAGATGGTGGGACCAAAGATAGTTGCATGAAACTACTAGTACTTAAAAACAGCACAGCAGGAAAGAAACAACTTGAGCAAGGAGCAACACTGCTAATGATAACATTAGTATCTGATACAGTGAAACTGTATCTCAGGTTCACTTAATATGCAACCTTTTGAGGTATTAAAAATGAGTAATACCTACAATTGTACTCTCAAACTTGTAACACATGATAGACTCCTAAGATCAAAAGGCTGAGAGGCAGGCTGGGCATGGTGGCGCATGCCTGTCAGTGACAGCTAGGAAGCCGCGGCTAGGGCCAGGGATCATGGTTCGAGTGCTGCTGGGGGCACTTAGCGATACCTACTCCCAAAAAAATAAAAAATAGCTGGGCGTGGTGGTGTGCGCCTATAATCCCAGCTACCTGGGAAGACGAGGCTGGAGATTGCTTGAGTCTGTGGTATCCTGGGCAACATGAGCCTGTGGTTCCACAGGCAAAAACAGTGAGACCTAGTCTCAAAAAAAAAAAAAAAAAAAAAAAGAGACGTTACTATAGATCCTCACAGCAGCATGAAACAAATCTGACATAAGAGCAATCACCACCTAATCCATCCAAGACCACCTAATTCATTCAACTAAGACACTGCTGATCATCCCTATGTGGCAGGCATTGTCCTAGGTGTTAGGATTACTAATTTGTTTACTTATGTATTTAATGATAGGCAGAATGGACACTGGCATGGCCAGAAAGTTAAAAGTAAGAACCCACAGACAAGGTGATGACATAGGCATTTTGGTGAGGATAAATTAAGTTCAATGCCAGATTCTCCATATCAGCCCAATGGCACCATTCTGATAAGGGGCTTCACCTCTTCACTTGAGTGCCCCTACCTACTATTCATCTATCTTTACTAAAAATGCTTTCTCCATCGATGTAAGATTAGTCAAAGGCAACTGACCAAACCTGTGAGCCCCAGAGACATGTAGCAGTTTCAAGCAACATAATAAATATTAATATAGGTGGTAACAACCATGAGATTATGAAAACCAGATTTTAAAAAAGACATGTAAATAATGTTTTTTTCCTGTGTGGAAACAGCATTGTGTTTGAGATAGTTACCTGAGGGGCACGACCTCTCTTCCGGTCTTGCATTTCTCCCAGAAGTTTCTCAATCAAAGGGATGGCAAAGGAGAATGTCTTTCCAGTTCCTGTTCGTGCCTGTGCAATTAAGTCTTTCCCACTAAAGACATGCTGAAATGTCTTTGCTTGTATTGGAAACAGGTAGGTTACCCCGCGGCCTGTGAATAAAGTAACAATGTTATCTGAGGTTGCACTTCATAAAATACCAGCCAGAACTAAAAATGTACCTATGTTTTAAGTACTGAATGTATAGGGAATTAAATTTTACTTTCTGTTGCCCTTCTAGTCAATATTCAAATTCTGTTAGTGAACATTTTTCTTGACTAAATAATGACAATATTTAAAACACCAAATTACATTTTACATTATTTTAAGAATTAAGACTCTTGTCATGAAATCTTATTCATGGGCTGGATATACCAAGAGCTTTGCAGTCCAGATGTAGTGCACCTGATTCAGAAACAACTGTTAAGTATCTCTGAGCATGTGAATACCTAGGCTCATTCCCAGGGCACAGTAAATGAGTTGAGTCAGGTTAATATCACATTAACCTAAAAATGACTCAAGAAGTGAAAGACAATAAAGAAAATACTAACATTGCATCAGATAGGCAAATTCACTATCAGTCACTGTACTTCTAGATATACATATTGCATTGAATTTGAATCCCTTGTTTAAGAGAGCAAAGGCAGGGCCAGGCATGGCTGCGCATGCCTGTAGGTGGCAGCCTAGGAAGCCACAGCCTGGGTCAGGGATCACGTTTCGAGTCCCGCCAGGGGCATGTAGTGAAACCCAGTCCCAAAAAAATAGTTCTGCATGGTGGCGCGCGGCTGTAATCCCAGCTACCTGGGAAGCTAAGGCTGGGGATTGCTTGAGTCTGTGATACCCTGGGCAACGTGAACCTGTGGTTCCACAGGCAAAAATAGCAAGACCTAGTCTCAAAAAACAAAAACAAAAAAACAAAGAACAAAAACAAGAAGAGGCCTTGGCCCGGCATGGTGGTGCATGCCTATACGCGGCAGTCTAGGAAGTCGTTGCCAGAACTGGGGATTGCAGTCCAAGTCCCGCTTGGGGCAACGTAG
>PVHY01020499.1:0-18087 GCA_004024945.1 Uropsilus gracilis | reverse complement strand
TTTCTGGACTCTCAATCCTGTTCCATTGGTATGATTGTTGGTTGTTGTACCAGTACCATGCTGTTTTAAATATTATGGCTTTGTAGTATAGCTTGAAGTCTGGAATAGTTAGGCCTCCATTCTCTCTTTTTTTGGAGAGGAGGTTTTTTGATATTCGAGGTCTTTTGTTATTCCATATGAATTTTTTAAATTTTTGTTCTATCTCTTTAAAGAGTATTGTTGGAATTTTGAAAGGGATTGCATTGAATCTGTAGATTGCTTTTGGTAGGATGACCATTTTGATGATGTTAATTCTTCCAATCCATAAGCAAGGAATGTCTTTCCATTTCCTTGTGGCTTCTTCTATCTCTTTTAGTAGCATTTTAAAGTTTTCTTTGTATAGTTCTTTTACATGTTTTGCTAGGTTTATTCCCAGGTGTTTAATTGTTTTTGGTGCAATGGTAAATGGGTTGACTTTTTAAATTTCTTCTTCTTCTGCTTGGCTTTTTGCATATAGGAAGGCTACTGACTTCTGTGTGTTGATTTTATAGCTGGCTGCCTTACTGAACTGGTTTATTGTTTCAAGAAGTTTTTCTGTGGATTTTTTTGGGTTCTCTATATAAAGAATCATATCATCTGCATATAATGATAGCTTCAGCTCCTTTCTTCCTATTTGTATCCCCTTTATATCTTTCTCTTGCCTTATTGCCCTGGCTAGAACTTCCAATATAATGTTAAAAAGTAGTGGAGAGAGTGGGCATCCTTGCCTAGTTCCAGATCTTAACTGGAATGATTTTAGTTTTTCCTAAGATGATGTTTGCTGTAGGATTGTCATAGATGGCTTTTATTATGTTGAGGTATGTTCCTTTGATATCCCCAGTTTTTCAAGGGCTTTTATCATAAATGGGTGCTGGACTTTGTTGAATGCTTTCTCTGCATCTATTGATAAGATCATGTGGTTTTTGTTTTTCTTCTTGTTGATGTGGTGTATTATGTTAATTAATTTCCGGATGTTGAACCATCCTTGTGCCTCTGGGATAAATCCCACTTGGTCATGGTGAATAATGCTTTTTATGCATCATTGGATTTGATTTGCTAGTATTTTGTTTAAAATTTTTGTATCCATGTTCATTAGGGAAATTGGTCTATAGCTTTCTTTTTTGGTGCTGTCCTTATTTGGTTTTGGTATGAGTGTGATGTTTGCTTCATAGAATGTATTTGGGAGCTTCCCTTTTTTCTCATTTTTTTGGAAGAGTTTTAGTAGTATAGGTGTTATTTCCTCTTTGAACGTCATGTAGAATTCATTTGTAACATGGCTGTGTTCTTAATGCCTGGCTCAGATCCTGGCACCCAGTGTGTGTTAAGTGAATACAATTCTATGGTTTAATTATTTGTTTAATGCTTATGGTGTTGTTGGCACAACCTAAAGAAAAAGAAGCTGAGCTTATGTGAATTAAGGTTGAAACACTCTTTTTTTTTTTTTGAGACTAGGTCTCACTATTTTTTCCTGGGGAACTGCAGGCTCACGTTGCCCAGGGTACCACAGATTCAAGCAATCCCCAGCCTCAGCTTCCCAGGTAGCTGGGATTACAGGTGCATGCCACCACACCCAGCTATATTTTTTTGGAATGCTACATGCCCCCAGCGGGACTTGAAACATGATCCCTGGCCCCAGCTGTGGCTTCATAGGCTGCCACCTATAGGCATGCGCCACCATGCATGACCCCTGTTGAAACATTCTTACTGCACCTTACAGAATGCAGTTGCAAGCTCTGATTTCTCCTTTGCTGTCTCAGAAGGTGTGGGATATAACACCTAAGATGGCAACCAGCTCTAAAGCCTTGAAAACCCAATAATTCATTGTAGGGTAAGTGAGTTGGTCAGGCTTTTCCCTCCATTAGCCTGTATAACCAGCCCCTGTGGTGCTGTGTCTGCCCATGATTGTGTGGCTCAGTGGGTATGCACATAAGTGTGTACACCTAGGCTTAGGAGACAAGGATAAAGGATGAGAGAGCACATGATAGCAGCATGAGAGAGAATGAGAGAGAAGCAGATCAAATGAGAAAACTTCAGAGAGAGAAAGAGGCCAGAGAAAGAGTGTGAAGATTCCTGGGGGGGCTGAGAGGCTCACCCTGACCTTCCCCACCTGGTGTGTCTGCGTAACTGCTAGAACCAATAAAGAACCTATGCAGATTGGTGATCCTCATGTCTGCCCTTCCAAGTGGTGACAAGGATGGTTACATGGCATCCATTTGTTCATTTATTCAGCAAATATTTACTGAGTGCCTACTTTCTACCCATCTCTGTGCTAAGTCATGAGGGCAAGAGACGGGCAGGGTGCCAGTCTGGTGGCTAACATGCTGGTGGTTAAGTTAAGCATCAAGGAAGGTCTGATTATTAGTTGAATGATTAACCAGTGATTATGATTCATGCTATAAAGAAAATTATTGGTGGGCATTAGTGGCATATAAACACCTGATGTAGGTGTCAGTAATCAAAGAGGGTATCCCTGAGACAGTGATCTAAGATATACTTATCCCTGGCCCCCTCCCCAGCCCCTGGCAATGAAGTGAGAAAAGAATGTTCCAGACAGAGAAAACAAAACAGCACAGTAAAGAAGCCTGGATGGTGGGAGGGGGTGTGATGTCCTTCAGTTGCTGAAGGAAGGTGATGGGTAAGTCATTTGGAAGGAGAGATGGACAAAATGAGGGTAGAGAAGAAATCAGGCAGGCCTTGCTGACCATCTTAAGGGGTTTGCAGATTTTTATTTAAACATAATGAAAAGCTCTCCCGGTGAACCCTTCAGTCCTTCGAGGAAATAGGAGTAGCTGGTGTCAACTACTTGGTGTGCATTTAATTGCTATATCTTCCCTGTATGGTTGGTGTATTGGTAAAAATCTCATACTCCTGTCATTTCAAACTAGAGTCTATCCCCACCACCAGCATCTGGGTAATGATTTGAACTAACAGTGAACAAAGTGACTTTCAAGAAGTTGCTAGATCATAAATGCTATATCCCTGCAGCCTGTTCATCAGAACACTAGCTCTTGGAGTTTGAGCCACTTGCGGTTAGGGACTCTAGGCTACCACACTAGAGCAAGCACAGGTGGGTACTCTGGATGTCATGCTGATGACCCTGGCCTTTGAATTGCCTCTGCTGGTCACTGTGTGCATGAAGAGACCTCCAGTTATCCAATTCCCAACCATTTGGGGTTTGCCCACGTGAAGCCCTAGACTTCATCCTGTAAAGCTAGGCTGTACTTGGTACATCCTGTCTGAATATCTGTCCTTAAGGATCTGTAAGTGTAATCAAATGGTTGTTCTGTTATGCTGCAGAGTGTTAATGTGGCATGTTGTATAAGCCTAGGAAAAGTGTTCTTGCTAGTGCCACTCCATTTCATAGATGAAGACTCTGAATTCCAGAAAGATAAAGCAATTCAATCAGGGTCTCACAGGTTCAGCGGCAAGATGTGAATCTGGGCCTTGCTAATTGCAGAGTGTGCTCCCTGCCAATTATCCTAGATGGTTCCCATTGATCAGGCTCCCTGATACACTTCCCAAGCCTCCCCCATTTCTGCTTCAACCCGGAGCTCTTCCTTGGTCAATCTAGATTTCAGTGGCTAAGATTTGCTTAGAGAAAGAATCTTCCTGGAACATTTGATTTACATTCTTCCCAAATAATTGAAAGACATTCACTCTGCAAACAATTCTTCGCTGATTTTATTTTCCTCTCCCCACCCCCAGGCAGGAGCCAGACATTCTGCCAAGCCTGACAGATCTGCAGCTCTTCTCCCCACATGTCCCCCGTGCACAAATACCCACCGGCCCCCATTAAATCCCACTCAGGCTTGGAGAGAGCTGATTCAGCCCCTGCCCCTGCCTCCCAGGGAGAGTTAGGGATGAGAAAATCACTTATTGGAGTAATTCTGGGAGCTGAGGCTGAGCCATGGCTGCAAGCCACCCACTAACTAGAAACCCAGGACATCAATCAACTAAACTGATTTTTCCACTGCCGCAGCCATTTAAACAGTTATCTTTGCTTGGGGCTTTGTCCAAAGTTACTCAACCAGTGGGTTCCTGGGTGATAAGTCACTGCCGCCTCACTCCACTGTCTCTGTGTCCTGGGGCTGCCTCTTTACTCACTTCTCGAGAGGGGTTGAAGTTCATTTGTTGCACTCTAAAAGGAAGAGAGTCGGCACTGCTTGCGCACACGTTCTGGTTAGAGCAGGAAGATGAAAAAGGAGCCGCAGGTCTGTTGGGATATCAATATACTTCTCATTTGACGCCCTGCGGAGTCGAGGGAAGGATGTTTTAAATTCGTTCCATAGCGCCTCCTGCTGGTGCCCTTGTGGCCGGTCTCCTCGTTTCATTGCAGCAAAAGAAGGTTCAGATTTTTGGTGGGTGGTGGGTTTACAGACTAGTGATTTGGGGGGGAGTGGGAGATGGAGGGGTTTTAACTATACAAACCTCTTTCCCCATTTTACACATGAGAAAATTGAGGCCAGAAGAAAAGCATGGTTTACTCAAGATTTTTACTCAAAAGACTGTAGTTTCTCTGCAGCTAGCACTTTTATTAGGTTCCAAGAGTGCCCAGTGCATAGTAGGTGCTTCTAATTGGCAGCATAGAATGAAATCCTGAGGCTCTGGTTTCTGTTCAAGCCCTGTGCCTCTAATGACTGTTGTGAAAAGGCAGTTCTCTGAACCTCAAAATTATTTCTCGTCTGTAACATTAAGGGTTTAAAGACAAGGCGTGAAACAGGGTTTTGTAAGCATCACTTTACCTACACTTTTATTCCAAAACTACTGAGTATTTACTGTGTGCCAGGCTGTGGGCTGGGCAGTTAGAATACATCACTGCATAGGGCATTGTCTGTTGTCTTTAAGAGCAGCCTAGGGAAAAAAACCAGACGACATATGTGAGCAAACAGTAGTAATGCAACATTGTTAAAAAAAGAAAACATTCTTCCTTTGATTCCTCTACTTTTCAAGTATTAGGCGGCCTGGAGCCTTGCTCCAGCACTATCAGACTAGGAATGTTGATCACTTGGAGAGATTAAGTTATTTGAAGGTCAGGACCACATAAATTGTATTCTCCAATGTGTCTGGCCCCAGGATGTGCTCAGTAAATATTTGTTTGGCTGCATGGATGCCCTGAGCTCTGGCTTTCTCTGTCTTCCCGGCTGCCAACCTATTGCTGTCCGTGGTGCTGAAAAGCAAATTCCTGCTACTCAGTATGAGGCAGCAGCAGGTGCTGAGGCAGAAAATGGAGCCCAGGGGAAGTGAATAGAGAGGGGAAGAATGAGCCAACTTTTCACTGGCGATTAGTAACATCTTAATTTTTCCATATCTTGGAATCTGAACCTGATAGTTTTTTCTCCAGCTGTACCCACTTGGCTTTTCTTGCTAGCTGAAAACACTGGGTAGAAAGGTAATCTTTATAACCACAAAGGGTGCTAATTCTACAGAGGGAGAGGTACTTGGAACTCAGAGTTCTATGTAGCCCTATTAGGAATTGTCTGAAAAACTGGTGAGGCCTTTTTCCAGGTTCTTTCTGGGCAAGGAAAAGGCAGCCGTCATAGATGCCTTCCCTTGAGCCCTCAGCTGACTTCATCCACATCTGTCACCCAGGGATGTGGACAATTCTGAGTCAGAACTGGTTTTGGGTAAACCAAAGAGAGAGCTAAGGTCTGGGATTAATAGCCCAGGGCTAGTGAATATTTGAAATGGCGAGGGACTTCTTTTGACTAGAATTTAAGATAATATTTTTCTTATTCATTCTAATAAATAATTCTGAAGCATCTGCCCTGATCTGGCATTGTTTTGGGGACCCCAGATACAGTCAGACACAGGAAAGATCTATGGATTCCTGGAACTTACATTCCAGTGGGGGAGACAAAAAATTAACAAATGAGTATGTAGTATAATTCCAGCAAGATCATAATGATAGTGAATATTCTTTTAAGTAAGAGGATTGTGAAAGACCTCTCTGAGGAGGTGATATTTGAGTATGGGGGTGAATTATTTGAAAGAATTAAGCATGTGAATATTGGGTAAGGCAGTATATACACAGAAGGAATGACTGGAACAAAAGGTCTGAGGTGGGAGCAAGATGATCTATCCAAGGAAAGGAAAAAAAGCCCATGTGGTTGGGACAGAGTTATCGAAGGGGACATTAGAATGGATAGAGACCAGATCTGTGTCTAAAGGAGCAAGATACTGAGAAGAAACACTTACAAGATTACAGTCATTTCTGTACCTGCCATGGATAAATCACAACACTCTGATGTCATCATAAAACAAGGAATGTTTCTGTCTTCATAGAGCTTACCATGTTGAAAGATCTCAAAGATGGGGCCTATCAGAACTTAACAATTACTATTTACTCAACCAGTGTTCTTTGAGTACCTACTGTGTGCCCAAAGGCCATTGTCCAATGCAATCCTCTGTGTCCTCAGGTGCGGAGGAAGAGGGAATGTGTCACTGAGTAGAATGAATATCTAAACACTAGTAAAAACCTCATGGTAGGAGAAGCTGAGGTGAAGCACTTCCCTCTGCTTCTTACCTAATCTTCATCAGAGCCTCTTGAGTGGTAGGAAAAACACTGGTCTAGAGTAAAGTACCCCTTTGAGGCAGGGGCTTTAGAAGCTCCCACCAGTGAGAGTAAAGCAGCACAGGCCACTCCTACTGGACAAGATAAGGAAAGGAACTTGCATTCAAGTTGCCTTGGCTAAGAATTTCATTTAGTGTTCACATCAGCCCCAGAAGTTGGTGTAGCCACCTCATCATCCCCACAGAGCCCAAAATTCCTGAACAGGTGCCTCATCTCCCTTTGAATCACTGATGAGTGACAACTCTGGACTCCTCGGAGACCTGGTGGAAAGTCCTTTTTGAATTGGGGAAGATTAGCAAACATAAATATTGTAGAAAAGTATAAATTAACCATAATATCCTAGCACTAGTAATACTGGCTACCAACTAGCAGGACTAGGGCCCTTTAAAACTCATTAGCTGTGCTTTCATCACAAGTCTGTGCTGCCATTATGTCTTTCACAGAGCAGGCAAGTGGGACTCAGATAAAGCAACTTGCTCAAGGTCACACAGCTAGGAAAGGAGGTTGGAGGAGAACTCAGAACTCTGATTTCAGAGGCTGAACTTGCTCCCCCCATGCCAGATTGGTTCCCTTTACCTACACCAGCTGTCACCTTCAGCCAAGCCCCATCTCTGATGAGATGGGCCCCAGAATGTGAAGCAGGACTCAGGGTGGCAAGCACAACAGTGGAATACAATGGGAAGAACTGAGTTCTCACTGGCCCAGTTGGCTGTGATGGTCTGCACCTTCCTGGACTCCAAGTTTAAAACTGCTTTTCCCAGACTCCCTTGCAGCCAGGGTTCTGGATGCAAGCTGAACCCTGCCATCTAGCTAGACTTCTGTGAGGTTTAGATGATGGAAATGAAGTGGAGGCCACCTCTGATATTCAGGTTGGTCCCACAGGGGTCCTGCAGCAGATTCTCGGGGGCCAGAGACTGCCCCCAGGAGTGTGGAGAGGACTTTGTGAGGTGGCTCACTGGCTCAGCTTGCAGATCCTTGACAAGTCAGTTCTTAGACTCACCGTGTCAAGGGACAGCCTCCTGTTTGCCCATGGTCTGATTGGTAGCTTATGGTTGCGCAGTCTGGAACTCACTTCAAGAAGTCTGGTTTCCCACTCCTCTGGCAGCACCCCCAAACCTTTAAATATTTTCATATTAAATCTTTCCTAGCTTATAAAAGCCTGGGAAGGTTTCTTTCTCCTGTTCTGAACCCTGATGGGTCACTGTGACATCCTCCTACTCAATCTGCAAGACCCAACATTTCCCTCCAGCTTTAGGGTAACATCCCTCAACTGTCAGCCTACCTTGGGTGCCTCAACTCTGTGACTCGACAGTCACCCCAGATTGGACTTGTTACTGACATTACTTGTTGCTGAAATTGTGATCCCCGGAGGACAGGGTTGGGATCTTCTTAGCCACGCCTATGAGTGTTGAGCAGAAAACCTGACCCCTGGCAGACACACTGGGAGCGTTTTGTGGAATGAATGCAGAGAAGTTAGCAACTTGTCAGTTCAATAGGATTTAGGAG
Source organism: Uropsilus gracilis (assembly GCA_004024945.1). NCBI lineage: Eukaryota > Metazoa > Chordata > Mammalia > Eulipotyphla > Talpidae > Uropsilus > Uropsilus gracilis. The sequence continues at coordinate 9,992 of PVHY01020499.1, read as the reverse complement.
AAACTGTAAGATTCATGGCCTGAGAAAAAGCAATTTAATCTCCCCCTTTGGCAAAAAGAAACTCACTTCTGGTTAAGGGCTGTTATTAGGAGCTCTGTGCCTCTCAGAGCTCATGGGATGATAAGGAGTAGCTCTCAGATCAAGGGTCTTACTTCAGATCAAATGTTCAGATTCCATGGAGGACCTGTCCTCCTGCATATGCCCAGAAATTCCTTCTCTCAAGGAATTTAGGAACAGGTGGCTTTGAGAAACAGCTTGATGCACGGCAAGGGCCCTGCCTTTCCAGGGGGACAGATGTGGCTTGGCTCTGCTATTTCCTGACTGTGTGGCCTCAAGCTTGTGTCTACACTGTTCTGTGCTCAGTTTCATCCTCTGCATGTGCAGTTAACGATACTGACATTACAGGATGGTTGTGAGGGGTGATGGAGGTAGCTTAGGGGAAGCACTTGTACCTCCCACGGACTGGCACATGATGGCTGTGATAAGCCATCGGTGATTTGAGCTTTGACGTTTTCCTTTCATTTGGGCAAAAACATTTCCCAGGATGTGCTGTTCAGCAGGTGGCAGAGGTCAAGTGTGGGCTCCAGGTGTGTGGTCATGTACGTGAAACCTGTGGCTCAGGACCCCAAATGCAGCGGTGTCCCTTCTCTCTAGCTTCTGGTCAGATTCCTGTTCCCAGGCAACTCAGGGGCACAGAGGAGTGACATGGGCAGAGCCATCAAGGGAAGGGCTCTGTTTTTTCCCCTGCAGAGTGGGACTCCCAGTGCTTCTGTCACAGGGTTCCTGAGGGCTTCTAAGGTGGTGTTGACCTGTCCTAGGCTTTCTGCCTGACTCAAGGTAACTCAGTGAATAACAGCATTTGTGAATATAATAGAAGGATTCCATTAGAATTAGTAGGCAGAATATAGTGGGTATTCATGACAATAATAGACTGTGGATGCTCTCAGGCAGCAGCTGGCCTCAGTGAGATAGCAGCCAACAGCCTGGGCTTTGCACCAGATCAACCTCTGCTCCCATCTGGACTGTGTGGTCTTCAGCAAATCACCACCTCTCTGAGCTCACAGTTTCTTCCTCTGACAAAGGAAGGCCAGCACATCACTTACCTTGGCAGTTTGCTATGAGGAATCAAAGATGACCCATGGTGATGACTCAGCCGAATCCAGTCACTATTAGCTGGAGCAATAAGTTGCTACCAGCTGAGGCAAACTGGAGAGAAGGGGGAGTCTTGCCCATGGGGAGTGAAAGTTCTTTCTAATTTCAGATCACCAACTCAGGAGTTGGTAGCTGCCTGTATCTCTTAGCTGGGAGAAGAATATACTCCTTCCCCTGTATTCTCCTTGCTACTGGATAATCTGCCTCAACTAGGAAAATAAGCACCTTCTTCCCAGGCCTTTCCTGCCCTCTCCACTTTAACCAATTTAAAGTATACCATTCACTGGCTTTAAGTACATTTATAATGTTATGTAACCAGCACTGCTCTTTCTAGAGCTTTTTTGTATTCCCAAACAAAAACTGTGCTGTTTAAACAATAACTCTCCATTTCCCCATCTCCCACTCCCCAGTAGCCACAAACCTACTTTTTTTTTTTTTTTTTGAGACTAGGTCTCACTATGTTGCCAGAGGCAGTCTTGAACCCACAGACTCAAGTGATTCCTAGCCTCAGCCCCCTCGGTAGCTGGGATACAGGTGTATGCCACCATGCTCAGCTCACAATGCTACTGTAGTCTGTATCTATGAATTTGCGTCTTCTACCTCACAGAAGCGGAATCATGTAATATTTATCTTTTTGTCTAGCTTATTTCACTTAGCATAGTGTTTCAAGGCCTGGCCATGGAGCAGTATGAACCAGAACTTCATCCCTCTTTATGGCTGAATAATAGTTCATTGTATGTATATTCTGTGGTTTGTTTATCCAGCTATCTGTCTATAGCTCTTAGTTTGTTTTTATCCTTAGGCTACTATGAATAATACAGCTAGAACACTGGCTTACAAGTATCTGTTTAAGTATGAATTTTCAGTTGTATGGGGGAAGTGGAATTGCTCTGCTGCTTGGTAATTCTATATCTAACATTTAAAGAGGCACCCTCCCCCCAAAAAAGAAGCACCCCAGATTTTTCCATAGCCATGGCTCCATCTCTCATTCCTTCCACAATGCACCATGTCCTTGACATGGGCTCTTTGAGGTACACTGGAAGTCCCTTCTGTATTCGCCAGGACTCCTATTCATCCTTTAAAATCCACCTCAGATGCTACTTATTCAGAGAGTCCCTCCTGAGCAATCCCTAAATTCCCCAGATAAAAGAAGTTACTGTTGTGTATCTTGCACTGGTCTGGCACTGACTCCACAATTTTTTATGTCTGTAAACTTGAACTTGGTGAAGGCAGAAGTCACATGGGATTTGAACCTGAATCACGAGCATCAGGAAATGTGTATGCACCAAACAGAAGTGGGTGACTTGCTTCTGCAGATCTCTGGAGCCTTTATGAATGTGGATAACCAGATGCTACCCTGCCAAGACCCTCCTGAAAAAGCACTGGCCCCCCAGCCTCGCGATTAGGGTCCCACAGGCTCTTCAGCCTCTTTCACCTTCTGCTCTGGGCTCTAGTCCCTCGGTGCTGCTGGTAGTTGTTTTAGTCACCGATTCAACACATGTCTTCTGAGCGCCCAGGATGTGCTAGGCATGTTTGAGGTGCCAAAGCTACACTGTATCTGCGTTCATAGCTTGCACTCCCTGGGAAATGGCAAGAAGCAGAAAACTAATAAGTACATCCTAGGAGTCAGGGCCAATACTAGGGAGATAAGCAGAACCAGGAGAGAGGAGGGAGTGGCATGGGGAGGGTAGAAAAGAACTATTTGAGGAAGTGACATTTTTAAGCCAAAACTCAGATGTGGTTCTGAATTAAACCTGAGGGGAAGAGTGTTCCAGATGGAAGGTGGAAGGCACGATCTGTGTGAAGCCTTGGAAGTGGGAGTGAGTTGGTGTCCAGGGTAGCCAGGAGCCAGGCTGGGGCAGAGAGATGAGCAGGGAGCCAGAGACAGGAAATAGGAAGCAGGAGACAGGAAGCAGGAGAGAGGAGGTTGGCAGAGAGCAGGTGTGGGGGGAGGGGGTGGAAGGGGTGTGGCAGGGGTGGCACAGGGATATGGAATTAGGGATTGTGCCTTCTGATGACCATCTTAAAAAGAATCTCTCTTACTGCTGAGGAGCCAATAGTAGGTAGGGGGTAAGGGAAGAGGCAGGAGGGAGTGGGGTAGGGCAGTTGCCTGAGTGAAAAGTGGTCATGTATTCCAGGGCACAAAGCCTCTGACAATGAAGATGAGTTGGATCTGGGTGAGATATAGAGGGGAGCCAAGGCGGGGGGGGGGGGCATTCCTCATGCTCTTTGCCTCTAGGTTGTTCTTGGCATATTCCCTTTGTCTGCAACATCCTTCCCTTCTCCTTGCCCGTGCAGCTCCCACGCGTATTGCCTCAGCTCTCCTGAAAATTTGCCCTGATCTGTCTCCTTCCCACCCTCTGCTCCACCGGACTGGACTGATTTGGAGCAGGGTCACTGTGTCCCCACAGCCCCTGAGGTCTGCCCCATGCCCACCTCTGGCCAGGCTGCTGACATTGCCTGTTCCTACATCTGCTCACACCAGGTCCACCAGCACAAAGAAGACAAAATTGTGTGCGGCACGTTTCACACTCCAGGTCAAGCACAGGACAGGCCATTGTGAAGGTAAATGCAAAAGCACAAGATGAGCAGAGCCCCCCATTAAGCCAGCCCCTGGCTCCTATCTCTTTCAGGGCAGCCGCAAGCATACAGACATGACTCTGGCCCCTGGGGCTATTGTGGGTCCTGGAGATCCATGTGTGTACATGGTGGCATGAAGCATGATCAGGACTCTGGAAGCTGACCAGAGAGTAACAGTTTCCCATGTGATTCCACGTCACCTGTTCTACCTTTCCAGGGCAACAGGTGGCTGGAGAAAACTCTTGGTACTTTGTGAATGAAATGGAACCAGGAGGGCTGAGAATCAGGGTATTTCTGCCACTTTCCAGGGCATCTTCCTTCTCCAGTCCCTTTCCTTATCTGTACAGCAGGGGGGGAATCACATTGAACAGCAGTATTCTGGGAAATAGCATGTGCTAATGGATGTACATGGTTTACAACAGGGCCTTAAGAAGTGCAGGCTTTGCTATTAACTTTTTTGACTTCTGCCGAGTGCTTTCTCATTCCCACCTGACAGCAATTTGAGGGCTGGCTCTTTCAAATATTTTAGCCTTTGCATTTTACCCACTTGAAACTCTGAAAGAGACTTGCCGAGCTCCGAAGATGTGCAGGGGGCACAGTGGAGCACCTGCATGAGCTAGTAGTTCTGTCCCATCTTCAGATGACTCAGGAGCTCAGAGAGGCAAGATGCCCCTTGGTTGCCATGCAGCAAGTAAGCCGGCGCCAGGGGATTGGAGCCCAAGTGAGCCACCCACATTCCTTTGTTTCCCACTTTATACGCTGCTGCTCTTGGGGCCTATATAAGACCCGTAGCACCTCTGCTCCCAGGAGGGGTGGGCTCCTGTTGGACTAAGGGAGGAAGCTCTTTGTGGCCTTGCACATGTGAGTGCATCTGTGTGTGCGCATGCAAATGTGTGTGTGTAAAGGACACCGCAGGAGAAAAGGCCAGGGAAATGATGAACCACTTGCTGACAATAGACTCTGGGGGTGAAGGATGTTAAACACTAATAGCTTCAAGCAGGATTATTTACCACATCTCCAGCCTCACCATCCTCATTTCTCTTTAAGATAAAAAATGTTTGAATGAGGCCCTACTCCTCTATTCTTCTAATGCCTGCTGACTTCCAAGAATGGGAGTCTCTGTGCCCCATTGCCTTGTCTATTTCAAGGTGGCTACCAAGACCTTAGAGCTAGAGGTGATGGGAGGGGGAGGGGGAGCAGGGAGCAGAGAGCAACTGGGGTGAGAATTTGACCTTGAAGGTAAAGAAACTCACCTGAACTCCTACATTCCCAGGGTGGCAGTGAACAACCTTCACCCAAGTCCTATGGGTGCCCAGGTAGAATGCCTGTGGTAGATGCCAGGAACTGGCTGAGCCTGAACTTCCACTCAGGCCACTAATGTCTCTGAATCAGGCCCTGTCTCTGCCTGTCAGAACTTGGCTGGGCAAAGGGACAGGGGCTCAGATCCCCTAGTCTATGGGAGGAAGGAAGGAGGTCTTATCGTAAGGCTGGTGACAAGTGTGTGGGCACTGAGATCTCAGGACCAGAGAGGCTGAACTCCAACTGCTTGATCCACTCAAGGGGCATGGTGACACCCATACCACACATGTGCTTGTGCTGAGGTTACAGTGCAATGTGTGGAAGCATCTAGAACATGATAGGTACTCAGCAAGTAGCCCCTTCTACCTTCCTTCTTGTAATGACTCTGGTGGTGTGACTGAGTGGGGATGATGTGATTGGTCACAAGGACAGATGGCAACGGTTCACTCATGAAGCACCAACTGCATTAAGTGCTCTTACCCACAATACTTATTTCACCCTCACAAGAGCTTGATGAGCCAGATACTATTAGCCCCATTTTACAGATGAACAAACTGAGACCAAGGCTGGAAACTTGTCTAAGGTCTCTACCAGTGAATGGCAGAGTTGGTAGCCAAGTATACAGCAGCTCTCTCCTGCACTGTGGAGGCTGAGAGATTGAGTCTAGGAGACGAGAGTTTCTGCCCCCATCTTCAGAGTGGGCATATTCACAGTTTCATGCCCAAGGGGGGGGAAAAGGAAGTGAGCAAGGGCTTTGGGGGCAGGTAAACCTGGGTTTGGATCCTAGCTTAAGGGCTTACTTACTTTGTCTTTGGCCATGTTTCTCATCTCTCAAGTCTCTTTTTCCTCCTCTGCGGGGTGGGGAGATTTTCACTACCTGGTTAGGTATGAGGACTCAACTTGACACTTTGGCTAGAACAGCACAGGTACCTACAAAATGGGCAGCTTGGCCAGACTTTTGGAACTTGTGCCTTCTATCAGAAATCCCTGGCCTGCTGTTGATGGAAGAAAGAAACATGTTGTTCTCCAAACCCAGAGATGTGCTGTCTTCTGGAAGGTACCTGTGGCCACACAGAGTGCCATCTGCGAGCTGCTACTGGCATTGACTGCCTGGACCCTGCCCAGAGTCTATGCAAAGGCACAGGGCAGCCCAGCTTTTGAAGGGGTTTCATATGCTCATCTTGCGTAGCCTCCAGAGAAAAGTAAACTGCAGCTCTTGGCTGCCAGGGAAGGGCTGTGCCTCTGCCAGGGCGGCTTGCGCCTGGCACGGGCTCAGGCATGTACCACCGCCGACTGTCAGCCGCCGGCGAGTGAAAGCAGAGGGGCAGCCCTGCACACACAGGCACCCGCTGGGCACGGAGCCACCACCAGGCCAGCACACACACCCTGCCTGCTGTCTCCTCCCTGGCCAAGCACATCTGTCTCGGCTCTGTCTGTCTTGTCATCTGTAGATGCTCTGAGTCTGTCTTTTTCTCTTGGTTTCCCTATCTCGCTCCCGACCCTGCCTCTGCCTGTCTGAGCGCTCTTCTGACTGCTGTCTGTGGACATCTGGTTTTTGAACTCCTTCCCCCCAGTGCTTTGTCTGTCTCGCTCCTGGGCTCCCCTGACATCGTCCCTTTATGTCTTTTTTTTTTTTTTTTTGAGACTAGGTCTCACTATTTTTGCCCATGGAACCGCAGGCTCATGTTATCCGGGGTACCACAGACTCAAGCAATCCCCAGCCTCAGCTTCCCAGGTAGCTGGGATTACAGGCGCGCGCCACCACACCCAGTTATTTTTTGGGGAACTAGGTCTCTTCTCGCTATGTTGCCCCGGGCGGGACTCGAACCGCGATCCCCAGTCCCAGCTGCACTCCATAGGTTGACTCTCACAGGCATGCACCACCATGCCCGGCTCCTTTATCGGTTTTTGATTCTCCCTGAATCTCTCTCTCTCTCTCTCTCTCCCCATCTGTCTTAATATTTGCCTGACTCGCTCTGTCGCTCTCTGCCTCCATGTTTGTCTGTCCTTCTGTTCTCGCCTGTCTCTAGATTTCTGTCTCTGACTTCTGTATCTCCCTTCTGTCTTTCCCTCGCTCTGCCCCTGTCCTCCCTACCTCGCTCTCCTTTCCCTCAGTGACACTCTCCTGGAAACGCATCAAAGACTGAAGTGGCCGGATTTCAAGTGACAAACAGCTCTACACCCAGCGTCCGCCCCCTCCGCACTGCTGCCTTCCTCCTCCACATCCCCTGTCACGAAGAGAAACCTATTGTGTGGGGCCTGGGAGTTCGAGTTGAAGGGCCCGGGGGCCTTGCCTCTCCCTGCTCTGAGCTACTTCCCCATTGGCTCAGAGCAGCCTGTGCTCAGCAAAGGGCTGAGCAAAAGGGGGAGGCTCTAGTCCATAAAAGGGGGCTGAGGCACCAGAACTGGCATTCGGAGGGGGCTTTGGTGGTGCGCACAGCTGCCTCTTTGGCATCTCCTGCCCAGCCGGAGGCCCTGAGTTCTGACGGCGGCCTCCCTTCTCCACTTCTCGCCAGAAGCTGCCCGGGACGAAGGAGCGTGCAGGTAACATCCAGAGGGGCACTAGCGTCCTCTCTTTGGATCTGACTTGTTTCTCCTGGGCCTCTGGACTGTTGTTGGAGCTCGGGCTGCGGGAGTTCAGGCTTGGGACTGATGATCTGGCAGAGGTAGTTCCTGTGTGGAAACCAGTTTCCAGAAGCCAGTTGATGATGAGACTGAGCGCTCCCGGAGTTTCCCTCCTGCCCTGCCTGGCTTTAACAGGTGGGTGGCCCTGTCCCCAGAGGACCACCCTGCTTAACTCCAGAGGCTGCTTCCCCTTGCGCGCTGCAGCACAGCCGCTCCCACAGGAGAACAGGGTGCCGTGGGTGGAAGAAGTGAGAGGTTTGCTGATCAGGGCAACTCGAAAGGTCAATGGTTTTATTTGGGAACAAGGACTTGGACATATTAATGAGATTCAGGTTCTTGCCCTGCACATCACGTAGCACGAGTTCAGCCTTCTTTCAGCCTTCTCATTCTTTCTGGATCGTGTCTAATTGCTGACAGGGTGCGGGTTTGAGTGGCTTCCTTGGGTATCATTTTACAGAGAAATGAGGTTTCGGGGTTGTTTTGTTCGGAGGGGAAGGGGAGAGGGCGGGACACAGCAGGAGACCTAGGCCGAGCAGGATTTGTCCTGTCAATTTTACTTTCAAAGGACTTGTTGCTCTCCTGTAAATGAGAGCAGCGAGAGCAGCTGACTCGCTAAGCTGGGAGGAAGCTCAGCTGGGAAAGCCCTTTGCTGCTGGGAGAGACCCACATTCCAAAGCAATGCAGAATACCAAAGTTTGATTCTAGCAAAAAAGCCGGTGAGCTGCAGGGGAAAAAATAGCTTGCTGACAACTCCAAGGTCGAATAGTAAATGCTGCGACCTCTTACTTTTTCCTGGCTATCTTTTATCTAGAATTTCTCCAAGCTTTACAAACATTCCTTAATTAAACCCCCAAGTTTCCCAGGGGAAACAAGATCTTCAGGTTATTGGATCTGATTTCAATTCCCCTCCCACAGACCGAAAGTCTTCATTACCATCTTTCTTTCCAGGGTTGGGAAAATATACAAGGCTTGTGTCTCTAATTTGACAGGCATTTCAGTCAAGATCCATTGCAAAACATTTCAGGATGTCAGTCCTCCTCTCTTCATTTTCTTCGCCCCACTCCCTGTCTCCTTTCCTTCTCTTTTCCCTTCTTCACCCCCCCACATCCCACCCTACCTTGCCTTTTATTCTATTTTTGCAGGTCATTTATCTTCAGGCTTTGAGATCTACGGGGGAGCTGAAGCTGCAGCCCAAGTGAGAGGTAAGTTCTGCTGCCTGAGGGAGGCTGGAGCTCACTGTTGGCTGCTTGGCTCAGAGGCGAGATGAGGGGGCAGGTGAATCCCAGGTCTCCACGTGCATCTGGGAAGGGGTCTCAAAGCGGTTCCTCAGGTTGTGTGGCCAACCTTTCAGCAAAGCAGGCAAAGGACAGGTTCTAGGGCTCTAAGAAATTTACCATCACCCCAAAGCACATGAAAAGAGATGAGGGTCTCGCTGTAACTCCTCAGGACCCTGATTTCCCATCTAGCATCTAAGTGTGGACTTCACAACACTGGAGGCAGTGCTGGGCTCCAATCCTAGTCGCCATCAGTCATTGCTGTGTGATTTCAGGAGAGTAGCAGCCCTCTCTGAGCCCTCCCTGACCTGTACAGTGAGGATAATGGTAATCGTGAGGGTCCTTGCCGTTTAGTTCTAGATACGTAGTTAGTGTTGAGGTGCCCGTTTAGGTTTTCCCTGTTCATAAGTGGCTGAGTAGGATCCTTCCACCCCCTATTTATGCCTATTTATAATATCTGTGATCATCTCACCCCAACCTGCTCCTAGGTTTAGGAAAGGATCTCAGGGTTGCTCTTGCTGTCTGGTGGGAACTTCCCTCCCTTCTCCACCTCATTCTCTCCACACCAACTGAAGGTTCCATTCCTTCCGCTGCAGCCTCAGGATCACGGGAGTCCCTTCTTGACGGAGCCTCCTTCGCTCCCCCTCCCACTGCTACCTCCTTCAGTCATTCTCGCACAATTGTTATATTATTAGATGTCGTCCATCATTCCAAGTGGGATCGATCCTTGGCGGTTTGATTTCAACGCGTGTCTGAGGAAGTGCGCTCGGCTAGCTGGTTTCTCTCCCCGTTTTGTTCATCTCGGCCATAAATGTTGGTTAATACCCCTGGATCTGACAGAAGGCTAACAGGAGTTCACTGAGGCCAAGCTGGCTGTTGGGGCAGGCAGGAAACATGGGCAGAGACCCTGGGGAAGCCCGGGACCGGGCCCTCGAGGGGCAGCTGTGGGTCCTGTGAAGTTGGCCTAAAGGAATCCCTCCCAGTCGGGGTTCAGATGGCTGCTCCAGGCCCCCAAAGGCCTTGCAGGTCAGGTAATTCTCCCTGAGATCATCCAGCCCTCCT
>PVHY01020498.1:0-25496 GCA_004024945.1 Uropsilus gracilis | reverse complement strand
AAAAAAAAAAAAAAAAAAAAACAATAAACCAGTTCAGTAAGGTAGCCGGTTATAAAAATCAACAGAAAGAAGTCAGTAGCCTTCCTATACGCAAAAAGCCAAGCAGAAGAAGAAGAAATTAAAAAAGCCATCCTATTTACCATCGCACTAAAAACAATTAAATACCTGGGAATAAACCTAAAAAAACACATCAAAGAAAACTTTAAAATGCTGCTAAAAGAGATAGAAGAAGACATAAGGAAATGGAAAGACATTCCTTGCTCATGGGTTGGAAGATTAACATCATCAAAATGGCCATCCTACCAAAAGCAATCTATAGATTCAATGCATCCCTATAAAAATTTCAATGACATTCTTTAAAGAGATAGAACAAAAATCACAGAAATTCATATGGAACAACAAAAGACCTCAAATATCAAAAAAACCTCCTTGCCAAAAAAAAGAGAGAATGGAGACCTAATTATTCCAGACTTCAAGTTATATTAAAAAGCCATAATAATTAAAAAAGCATGGTACTGGTACAACAACAGACAATCATACCAATGGAACAGAATTTAGAGCCCGGAAATAAAACCACATATTTATAGTCAACTAATCTCTGACAAAGGAGGGAAATACTTACATTGGAACGAAGATAGCCTCTTCAATAAATTATGCTGGGAAAATTGAACTAAGACCTGCAAAAAAATGGACCAAGACAACATCCTCACACCATGTACAAAAACCAACTCAAAATGGATGAAAGATTTAGATGTCAGATCTGAAACCATAACAGACATAGAGGAAAATTTGGAGAAAACCCTCCATGAATTACAATTCAGAAATCCCTTTCTGGAAACATCTGAAGAAGGCAAAAAATTGAAGGAAAACATAAACAGATGGGACTACATCAAACTAAAAAGCTTCTTATAGCAAAAGAGACAACAGAAACAAACTAAAAGAAACCAAACCAAATTGGAAAAAAATTTTGCCCTCCACAGAGTATTAAGGGTTTAATAATGCAGATCCCCAAGGAACTCACACAACTAAACAAAACCAAAACAAGAAGCCTAATCAAAAAATGGAGAGAACTAAAAAGACACTTCTCCAAAGAGGAAATACAAATGACCAACAGGCACATGAAAATTGCTCAATGCCACTAGCAATCGGGGAAATGCATATCAAAACCATAATGAGATACCACCTTACACCAGTGAGAATGCCCCACATCAAAAAAAAAACAGGCAACAACAAGTGCTAGTGTGGAGAGAAAGGAACACTTTTACACTGCTGGTAGGAATGTAAACTGGTCCAGCCACTATGGAAAGCAGTATGGAGGACCCTCAAACTAATGAAAATGGAACCATTTCACCTAGCAAACACTCATCTGGGAATCTACCCAAAGGAGACCTCAATGTGGGTACAAAAGGACACCTGTGTTCGGATGTTTATTGCAGCACTATTTATAATTGCAAGGACATGGAAACAACCTAAATGTGCCAAAACAGATAAATGGTTGAAAAAGATGTGGTATATATACACAATGGAGTATTACTCATCAATGACAAATTTGATGAATTTATAGTAACATGGATGTACCTAGAAGAAACCATACTGGCAGAAATGAGTCAGAAAGAAAAATACAGAAAATAAATGGTTTCACTAATATATGGACAACCAAATGAAAGTACACAATGGGATGGTGGGGACCAGCTGGAGTGGTTGGTGGGGGGAGGTGGTGGGTGACCCCCAGGGATTAAAATGATGTGAAATATATATATAAATAAGTTATTCAATAAAAAAAAGACTGCTGTCCCAATACCTTTCTAAAACAGCTTAGATCACAGAGCTGAAATCCTCACCAGCTTGGTTCTTTAGTTCTAATAGTAATTGCATGTATTGTTTGACAGGCTTGTATCAAAACAAGCATTCTTCAATTAAAGAACATTTATTCACTTATTTTCCAACACCGTTGCAGTTGAGAAACTGCTCTTTCTTAAAATGACATTTTGGCACACAAAATTCTTAATGGTCTAAACCTTGCACAACTCTCCTATCACAAGCCCACCAATAATTGCACATTTTAATCATCTCAAAGGTCATGCATTATTTTCTCTAAATAAATCATGTTTATAGTCACACTAAAAGGCAGCAGCTTTGAACAAGTCATTCCTCTTGACTACTTTTCTTTCTTGATCTGGAATTATTGTAATTGATTAAATCTAAGTTCCTTTCAAGACTTAAAGTTTAATATAATTTAAATTATAAGCTATATGGGGAAGGATTTTATACAATATCAACTTTCATAGTTTTTAATAATTATGAAAGTCCAAAAAGCCAGAGACTGTATGACCTCATTTATATATGAAATATGAAAGAAGTCAGATTCATAAAAACAGAGAATGGTAGTTATATAGCAAGGAGGCTACAGAAAATATGGCACTTCTAATCAGAGTCCAGGTGTATGATGAACTTTAATATACATAACGGTGACTACTAGTTAACAATACAATATATACAACTCGAATGTTTAAGTAGGTAGGTGTTAATGTTCTCACCACCTAGACAAAGCATTGTAATTGTCTTAGGTGATAGATGTATTATGAACCTTAGAGTGGTAGTCATTTTGCAAGAGGTGTGTATCAAACCATCATATCTAGCAACCTAAATCTATAAAACTGGAAAATAAGAAGAAAAGACAACATTTTATGAATAGTGGTTTGAATTTTAGAATCAGCACAGGGAAATTATTATAACAAATAACTAAATATTTGAGTAAACATTAATGCAGATGATCTTCATACAAATAAACTGTATCTTCTAGCAACTGATACATCTCCTGTTAAAGTTTAATCTACTCAATCTTTTTAATATTTAGATAAAACAGATGTCACTTGTCACATCACATAAACTAATGTCATCTTCAATATAATGTTAGTCTCTTTTCTTCTTTAAGTTTTTTTTAGGCAACATTTGTTGTGTATGATTCAGATCATAGCTCCTCAGATGCCTGTCACCATCCCATACCCACCATCACAGCATTCATAGTTCTCTACCACAGTGGCTAAACTCCTCTTCCCCACTATTTTGCACCTCTTCCCCATCTTGTAGCTTCAGTTCCCCAGTCAGTCAGATTTCTAGGGTTAATTATTGGCTTTGTTTTTTCTGACCTTATATTTTGTTTGTATATATTCCACATATAATTGAAATCATCTAATAATTGTTTTTCTCTTTATTTCACTTAGCATTATCCCTTCCACTCCCAACCATGCTATCATAAATATCAAGATTTCATTCTTTTTTACAATTGAATAGCATTCATATATATATGATTCTTTTAAATATAAAAATAATATAATATAATATAATATAATATAATATAATATAATATAATATAATATAATATAATATAATATAATATAATATAATATAATATAATATAATATAATATAATATAATATAATATAATATAATATAATATAATATAATATAATATAATATAATATAATATAATATAATATAATATAATATTGCAATATAATATAATATTGCAATATGATATAATATTGCAATATGATATAATATTGCAATATGATATAATATTGCAATATGATATAATATTGCAATATAATATCATATTGCAATATATTATTATATCATATAATATATAATATTATGATATAATATAATAATATAATATATTGTTATAATATAATATAGTATTATATTATACTATATTATATTATATTATATCATAGCATATTATATTATTATTATATTAATAATTATTATTATTAATATTATAATAATATTATAATATTATTATGATGATGCTATTATATTATTATACTATTACTAATAGTATACTAATAGTATACTAATAGTATGCTAATAGTATACTAATAGAATACTAATAGTATACTAATAGTATACTATTATACTATACTATTATACTATACTATTATACTATACTAATACTATTATAATACATACTATTATAATATTATAATTAATAATATTATAATCATATTATTAATAATATTATTATTTATATTATTATATAATATTATTATATTAATAATATTATATAATAATATACTATAAAATATTATTATTATATGTTATTATTATAATATATTACAAACATCTTACTATGCGAGCAAACCAAACCAAATCCAGCAAGAACAAAATGAAATCCAAAAAAGACATGGCAATATTGTGTTTATGTCATGCACATAAGGCTATTTTAATCTTTGGAAATCAATATTTTATAAAATTAATATATATATGAATATATATATACCACATTTTTCTAATCCATTCCTCTCTCCTTGGTTGCTAAGGTTGCTTCTATAACTTCTCTATTATAAATAGGGCTATAGTAAACATAGAAGTGCATGTATCCCTTTTAGTTAGTGTTTTTGCAATCTTCAGGTAGATGTGGATAATATAAATCAATTTTAAATAGTATGAGAAACCTCCATTTTATTTTCCAGAGGTGATGGACCAGTCTACATTCCCACCAAAAGTTGGAACATTCTAAAACACAAATTCATTATTAGAAAAGGTGAAAGACTATTTTGTCTATATCTATTGCAAGATAATTATGAGAAATACAATGTTTTTACCACTATGCATATTTGGGGTCTTGTCACTCAAAGTTATATCCACAGTCATGGTTTAAATGTTTGAATATGTTTCCCATGAGGATGTAAAGTCCCAGTAATAAGACTTTCCTTTCAAGGTCATGGACATGCAATAGAAAACATGGGAGACGGTGCTGTATTTGATTGAAGAGACAGAAGTTGCACTAAATGAAATGCATTGAGAAGAACGACTAGATGTTAATTATTGGCCCACATTCTGTAATTAGAAAACTGGAATCAGTGAGTGCCCCAGGTTCTAATATACTAAAGTTTCAATATGAAAGTTATTCTTGTGACTTTGTCCTGATGGCTTCTTGTCAGTCATATGCCAGGGAAAAAAAGGGGAAAAAGTCCATATGGAACAGCACATTAGGGCATGGACAATAAGTGATTAACTGAACTTCACTTAAAATCTTTCATAAAACAAGCCAGAAACTGTCTCCCAATAACATTAACTTACTTAAAATGAATAATACATGGCAAGGAATGGGTCCCTGAAGTTCAGAAAGGGGATTTGACTCTCTTTGAGTGCCCTGTGCAGACACGGCAAGGGCAATTCTCATTAAAGTGTTGAGCACAGAGTTGCAGACCAATGAGGCACAGAATAATTACATAAACCTCCCCAAAGACAAAGAACACTAATAATGTTACCTTATATACACCTCAAGGATCAGGAATGAAGGGAGTGATACAGCACATAACAATTATCTCTAAATGCTCCTGCAAGGAATCTGATTAAATTTTTATGCTATTCTGAGATAGTTCTTCATGTATTTTGAAAAGACACTAAGTATATAACAGATTTATGGGAATATGAAAATCAAGAGGGGAATAATTTTTATTCCTTTCTAGATTAAATTATTTCATTGACTTGTTAAAAATCTAGTATTTTTCAGTAGCATTAAAGCACATTATTTGAATGGGAATCTATTAAATAAAATCAAACTGAGTACTAATTTCTGTTATAAGCAAAATCATATTTTCTTTGACTTCTACATTAGTAAATTTAAGCATATATTAGATATTTAAAAGAATCTACAGTGAAAGTAGTTTATTATGCTCAGGTAAGTGTTTTAGTAAATATAAACAGTTTATAAAATGGCTATTTTTCACTAAAGTTTTGAAAAATTATTCAGTAGCTAAAAGGGATTATATATTGAAAACAATCACTTATAAAATTTTAACAGGTAAAATATGTCCATTTTTGATAACATTTTATTATAAAAATTCATTCACATGAAAAAATAACAGATATATATATATTTTCAATAAAATTAAAATATTTTTAAAATGTGTTTCTTAAATATTTTTGCTACTTACTACCTTTATTTCCATATGAATTATGTGAATTTTTAATAATAATAGATCAATAATTTTTATCTATTATTCCAATAAGATATAAAAAAAACTTCAAAATATAAATTATTTATCTATAGAATCAAAAACAATCAAGGCATAGATTTCTTATTCTTTGTCCTGTAGACAAACATGTCCTGCATTTCCCATGGTAGTTAGTAAGGACACTCAGTACCCACTTGTAATATGAATTACCATAGTTTTTATGATATCAAGTTTTGATTATTAAAATATTTTTGAAAGGAGCTGGGTGCAGTGGCGCTTGCCTTTAATCCCAGCCTAAGAAGGGAAACCTAGACTAGGAATCACTTGAGTCCATGGGTTCGAGTCCCACTGGTGCAACATAGAGAGATCTAGTCTCAAAAAAAAAAAAAAAAACCAGAATGAATTTATTTATTATTTTGTCCTGGAGAATGGAATCTTAGTACAGAAGAGGAGACAGCTGAGAAAATAACCAAATATATGACCATACAGGAAAAAATAATAATGAATTGCTATTACATAGCACCCAGATTAAAAGAGATAATATATGTGTTATATAATATATATATATATTTGCTACCCATCAATAGAAGCCACCATTAGAAATTCTAATATCATTTAGGCAATTTTTTACTTTTAATTTTAAAAGCAACAAGTAATGTTCCTAATATTAAGCTTGCTATTATTTGGTAGTAAAGTTTTGAAATTTTTGGCAGGTAACTCATTAGTAGAATATGTGAAGGGAGCTTCGGTTAGTTATTACAAATGTTTAGTGTGATTATATCCTTTCATTTTAAATTGGCATTGTTTTGTTAAAGACTGGGAAATGACAGATCATAACAGCTTGCTTTTGAACATCTGCATCTATAACACTTCCAACTTTGAATCACTGAGTTTAGTACAGCTAATTTGTTCTCTACCTTATTCCACAAGATGACAAAATAAGACTTCAATCAAGCAAATAAACAACTTTGGGGTAAGACAAACAATTTGACTTTAAATTGAATTTTTAAATTTGCCTGAAAAGGTCTTATTCATATAAGTTCAGTTTTACAGATGTTTGTAATGCTAAGACACTCTTCTGTCTCTAGAGAGAGTCATCCTTCAACTCAAATATTATATTCTACTTTCTCTGTGCAATGGGATATCAAGTGTATGTTTACACTGTTTTGAACATTAAGTAAAGCCAGTCTATTGAATTACCTACAGGGAGTTAATTCGAAGAAGTAGATTGCCAGCTTCTGTGGCTAAGATGCCCCTGGAGAACTTTCAAGGATAGTTTCTGGTTTTCACCCTGAGTGATTCTGATTCTGTAGGTGTGGGATTGGGTCCAGGAATTTGCTTTTTTTAAAACCCTCAAGATGTTGGTGGTTTGGGAATCATACTTTTAAAGAACATATCTAAAAGCTTAGAACTAACATCTGAGTATATTTAAAAACATCAATCTATTTATATTGCTCACACATTGCTTAGATTAACAGCTGCTGAACAAAACTAAGAGTATGGATAACTTTTGTAAAAAGATGATAACCTACCCAATATTTACTCTTATATGGATTAGTTTACCAGAACCTTCATGCACAAAGGCTCAGGCACATGCATGCATGTGTACAAACAAACACACATACACACACTTGATGTATTTGGTCATTTGTTGCTTCATTTGAAATTTTTTAAATCATACATGACAGCTCTTAAAATTACTGATGTGGACCTTTGAGGTGGATGAGTAGCAGCTGGCTTTGTGATTATTTGAGTAGCTGATTTTCCTTCTATTAATGCAAACTGAAGTGATCCAAAAACTTTCAAATGCAAAAATATGCATATAGATAAGGTAGAAAATATACAAAAAGTAAATGATTACTTAGTATAGCGAAATTCTTAAAAACTAATCAAACTGCAAAAATATAAAAAATGAAAGTTTGCACCAGAAACTAGTAGAGTGCTCTTAAATCCTGAAAACTGAAAACATTCTAAAGTCATTATTAGAATTGAAAGGTGAAACAATTTCATACCCCCATGACAATTTAAATGAAATGAATAAATTCATAGAAACAATTTAAAAAGGCATCCTTAAGGAGAAATAGCACATCTAAACTGTCCTATACGAGCAAATAAATAAATGTACAAATAAACATAACCCACAAAGAAAATTTCAGATTCAAAGCCATTTTCAGTTAATTCTAAGAAACATTTAAAGAAAAATTAGACACCTTATACAACTAAGTGTACAAAACTGGTGAATCTTTGATAGGAATAGAGGGTCATTTCAAGAAAAGATATTTACAGCAAGTCTCTCCCAAGAACATAGACACAAACATCTTACTATGCGAGCAAACCAAACCAAATCCAGCAAGAACAAAATGAAATCCAAAAAAGACATGGCAATATTGTGTTTATTTCATGCACATAAGGCTATTTTAATCTTTGGAAATCAATATTTTATAAAATTAATATTCTAAAGGAAAAATTATATCATCATTCCTATTCAATATCCATGGATGATAAAACTTAAGGAAATTAAGTGGAGAAAAATCATTGTTAAATGATTGTAAAAAGAAGAATACTTTTTAAGTGTATTATATATAAAGGGAAAATATTGAAAATGTCCTTGCATGAAATTGGGAATGAGTACAATCATAGCTCTTTTCAGACTGCAATGAAGACCTCAGATAATTCAGTAAGAAAATAAATGATTAGAAAAGTAGTAAATATATCTGTGGCTATTTCAATAAAGAATCAATATATAATTGTGCATGTAGAAAATCTTTTTTAAAAAGAATAATTATTAGAAGTGATACATAAATTCACTTTATGCATCATGACTGAGGATCAGAAAGAGAATGACTGAGTGCATTCCTGAATAAAGCAGCACACAACTGAACATAAAAACACAAAAATGTTACTTTATAATAGCATCAAAAAAACACACAAGGACAAACCTAACAAAAAATATGTCAAATCTCTATAAAACATTCATAAGAAAAAATAAAGAAAACCTAAGCAATATGTCATAATAATAGAATCAGACTTGAAATGCTGTAAAGATTTTTGTTTCCTCCAAGTTAAATTCTGTCCATATAAAACTCACAAGAACCTGTGGAAATTGAAAAGCTTGTTTTAAAATCTATATGAATATGTAGGAACCATGTAGTTTAAGAACTTCTCTAGCAGAGTGCCATGAAAAGATTAAATCTTAATGCCCTAAAATTTCCATTACATGAGTTAACTTCTGTGCATCCAGAATGATATTATATATGAAAGAATTGAAAAAATGATTCTAATATATTTTACGTTCTTTATCCAAGTCAAGAATATCAGTTAAGAAAGACTATTAGCAGATTTTGAAGGAAAAGAACAAAGAACTGTATCACCACATAAAAAAGATTATTTCTCAGTAATCATTTCAGGAAAAGATAAAATGACTAAAAGAACCGAAAAGAATGTTCAGAAACAACTCTGTGCATTGACTGAAGTTTGATATATGACAAAGATGGCATTGCAGAAGAGTTGGGAAGGATGAACTTTCAATAAACACCACCAGATTAATGGTGAAGGAAGTTAGAAATTGGGTATAGGCAAAAGGGTATCCCAAGTCTTTTGAGAAACAATTTACCAGCCTGATTGAGAAACAATCGCAGACCAGTAGGGTGCCCCCATTCCCACCACATACAATTAAAAATGTTCAGAACACCAGTACAATAGCACAATAGCAACAGGCCAAAGCTGGATTCAGGAAAAAAGGCTAGATAACATTAAAAAACTCAGAGGGCCATGGTAGCCTAGGAGACCCTGGCAGGATACCCATTCCTCTTCAACAGCAAGGGATGCAACTCAGAGACACCCAGTGTCCAAATCCCTACTGCTTGCCCACTTGCCCATGGAGATACCTGCTTCTCACCACTTCACTGACTACCCACTTGAACTCCTCTCTGCAAGAGAGTTTTCTTCCTGTCCTTCCTACCTACCTATCAGTAAATCTCTTGCTTTTCTGTAACTCTGATCTCCACATTGAATGCGTTCCTCACTGAACTCAAGAACCAAAGAACAGCCCTCCTGAGGTCCTGTGAGGCCAGACCTATTCCCAAAGAAACCTGATTCAATGGGGTGTCCATGTCTATATTTATTCTAGTCATTTCACTCTTACGTTTTTCTATTTGCAAAAACTCCATCCCACATAGGGTGCAGATCTAAATGTAAAAGGCAAGCAACAGTGCTTCTAGTAAGTACCGCTGGAAGAATACCTTTATTAATTTAGGATAAATAAACTTTGGAGAAATAACATGAGTGAAAATATTTGCCATTAAGCTAGTAGGGACCCATATTCATTAAAATACCCTCAAAAATGTGAAAATACAAACCATTAAGTAGAAAGATATTTGCAGTATACATGATTGTAAAATGGTTCTCTAGTATATACAGAAAAAAAAGTCTATTCTCCTAAAGAGAGGATTCATCCTGTTATGGTGGCTTTTGATTAGCAGATTCCTTTCAGCTATTAGTATCTTCAGAGTCTCCTGCTTGTAAGCTAAGGTCGTGCTATTTCAGAGCAACACTAAGCAAAGGAAGCAGAAATGTTATGTCTTATTGGGGAGGTACCCAGCTAATGACTTTACAGGATTACTCCTTAACAAACATTTTAACTCTCTGTGTTTCTCTAGAACACAAACCGTGACAGATTTGTGTATAAAACACATGGAGAACATTCAAAAATTTAAAAAAACAAATGATAACTCATTTTTTTAATGAACAAAAACATGAACTGGCACTTCACCAAGTATAATATCCAAGAAAAGCTGCTGGACTTCATTATTCCTCAAGAAAATGTAAGTCAAAACCACAATGATTTGTAGTTACATACCCTCAGAATAGCCAAGTTTTAAAAGACAAAAATGCCAATTATCAGAAAGCAATTAATTTTGAAAATTCTTTGGAGAAATAACTTAAACAAAATGCAGGTATCCCATCACTCAGCAATTCCACTCCTAAGTAAATATACAAAAGATTTGTGTGCATATTTTATGAATGTGTTCCAAAGTACAAATATTCCAGCATATTTGTCAACTAAAATATTCTCAGTAATGGGCATGGTGGCTCATGCCTATAATCCTAGCTACTTGAGAGGCAGAGGCTATAGATCACTTGAGTCTGTGGGTTCGGGACTACCCTGGACAACATAACAACACCTAGTCTCTTAAGAAAAAAAAGAAAGAAAGAAAGAAAATTTTCTCAGTAAAAACAGAAATCTAGAAAATAACCCAAGACAATAGAGATTTTAAAAGAAAAATAATTTGAAATATATTTATCTAATGGAATGCCTTATAGCTAGAAAATAAATTACTTCCACAAACAGTAATGTGGATAGATCACACAATATTAAGTAAAAGAAGTTAGGTGTAAAATAATCATACCATGTATTCTATTTATATAAAATTTTAGAGCATGAAAAACTAAATTTTGCACTGTAAGTGAAGAGAGAAGCTGCTTTTAAAGCGATCCTAAAATAAGGACAAGAACTTCCAAGGTACTAATTTTCTTTTGCCTGATCTGGCTGTAGGAAACTGTATGTATTCACTTTACAAATATCCTTGGATGGTACACTCATTATTTATATACTCTTCTTAATATTTGGTATACTTCAATGAAAAGGTTTTATTTTAAAAACTGTAATACCTTTTAAATTATCTTGTATAATTTATGAATGCCATTTAGACTTGGATCCAATTAATTCAGGTTCTTCTTGTGTTAACTTTGCAGGCACTATGAATGAGCATAATTACTTCAAACTCTTTATACTATGAAGTAATTACACTAATAAATATTGACCATGGAAACCAGTTTGATTGCTTTAAAGTCATATCACACACTGGGGAGTCTCTGCAATATACTTTTGTAACAAAGTGATCACAGAAACTCCACAATGATGATAATAATTATGAGGATTCGGAGTCAATTGGAAAAGGTCCCCAAAGACCAGAGTTAAAGCAACTCAAATAAAATAAAGTAGGGCTGCATTATAACCAAAAGCATAAAATAAATGTACTTGAACCCATGCTGATATAAATGCATAATCAATTTTAAAAAGGGGGGAATAAACAAATACTCTATGCATAAAAATTCCAAATATTTGCAAAGATATTCTTCCCCTGAAGAAATGAAGCATAACCCTCCACACCAATCAAGGTTAACATCAAGTGATAGATACATCATATTTATAGCATGTATGTATGACATAGTTTTGATATGATTTTATTAGACTTTAAATTGAAGGTTTTCCCCCAAAACATCCATAATCTAAAAGGAAAGATCAGACAGGGATCAAAGGAGGGACAGTCCATAAAATACTTAGCCAGTACTCTTCAAAACTGTCAGGGTCATCAAAAACAAGGAAAATCTCAGAAACTGTGATAGTCAAGAGGAGCCTCAAGAGACATGACGATTTACTGTGATGTAGAATCCTGAATATTCAGAATCCCTGAACCTGCAAAGGACAATAGGTAAAAATTAAGAAAAAGGAATTAAGTATTGACTCTAATAAATAACAAATGTTCATTATTGGTTCATTAGTGATTACAAATACATGATTTAATGTCAGACGCAAAATATAGGGGATACTGGGTATAGTCTATTATTCAAAAATTATTCTAAAATAAAATTTTCTTTACAAAGATCAAATGAGATTCAAAAACTAGTTTGACTATGTAAAATTATTTTCAAGTAAAAAAAGTCAAGTTACATATATAACTAAAAATTTTGTTATTAAGATTTTGTCTTGATTAATTCTTTATGCTTTCAAATATCCCCCTATTCCTTTATGGTCAACTTTTATATAATAGTCAGCTATAAATCTATTTTGATTTCTTTTAAAGGAGTTCAAAAGTACATGTAGGGAAAATCGCCTTATGCTTATAAGGAATCCAAAAGATTGCTGCCATCACTGATACTAGCAAAAAATGTCATCTCAAGCACCTCACTAGCCTCCTTATTTTACCTATTTGTTTTCTATAAAAATGTAATATAAACTTTATTTTGTTAAGTGCTAAGATTTCTAGGTATTAATATGCTCTATCTTAGTTATTAGTAGTGATTAATGAAATCTGACTTTCAGAATTTTCTATCACTTTTAGTATGTATCACCAGTTAGCAATAATTTCTGGTGGTAGAGAAACTAGAAGAAAAATAAGTGGAATAGAAATAATTGTTAAAATGGGTCTACTGCTTAACAGAATTGTTTCAACCTCTCAGAAATTTAATTTATTTCCAATTTTCTAAATATTCTGTATATATAGATAACTTGAAAATTCAGGGAGAATTTTTTTATACCACATGTTGAAGCACAACTTATTCATACTTGGTGACTTACATAATAAGCTATAGAAATTTTAACAATTTGTGAAGACTTTGCCCTAATCTTGATTTATACTGTTTTAAACCAGAGATTTGATAAATAGTGGATAATAACTGTTTTAGATGACAAGCATGTCTTCATTAACAGTATGCTGTATATGTCGTATCATAACACAAAAGTGAATTAAAATATTTTCCTTCTAAAAGGTCAGGCATGGTGGCACATGCCTGTAAGCAGCAGCCTAGGAAGCCATGGCCAGGGTCAGGGATCACGATTAGAGTCCCACTGGGGGCACATAGCGAGACCTGATTCCAAAAAAATATAGCTGTGCATAGTGGCGGCCGCTTGTAATCCCAGCTACCTGGGAAACTGAGGCTGGGGATTGCTTGATTCTGTGGTACCCCAGCCTGTGGTTCCACAGACAAAAATAGCGAGACTCTAGTCTAAAATATATATATTCCTTCCAAGTAAACAGGAATAATCTGGTATCATATACAACAAACCTGAAATACAGAGTAGACATACATTTTTGAAATTTGCAGTTACTTTTCACTATGCCATGTCAAATGTTTCAATTCCTTGAAGATAAAGGAAAACAGGTCACTAAGATGATAATACAGGGCATTGTTTACTTTTCAAGAATCGTTAACAAGAAAAAGACTTCACTGGGAGAGTCCTACAACACAGGGTAACATACCCCGCACCTCAGTCTACTTTGTAAAGGATGTCACAGAGGACATTCCTTTGTGAAGGAAGGTGGGTGAGAGGGACATGGGAAAGCAGTGGTCTATGGGGGAATTAAGATAACAGAGGTGCCATTCCCACCAATGACTCTGGAGAAGGGCAAGTAAAGACCATCTAAAAACCCACATACTTGGCTGAGGTGAATGTCAAAACAGCAGAGGTAAGGTGCCCCAAACAGGCCAGGAACTCAACATAGGGGCAACAAAGAAAGTATTCTCAACTACAACACTCCCTACCCCTCAGAGATTCATAAGAGAGTCAAGAACTGTCAAGTGGCAAACAGCTGAATCTCTAATCTGGGACAACAAACAAGAGAGGTAACAGTGGGTCCATGCATGGACAAGTGTCCCCCACTATGTCCATGATGATGATTGTCCTCTTCTGTCCTCTTCTGTCCCCTCCTCCCCCCTCACCACTGAATGAGCAGCAGATTGGTCACCATTGCTGGACTGCCTGTGGTGCCCACAGCATCAGCAGGGACAAAAAGAACAAAAAGTCATAATGCCACTAAAGGGAAAGAAAAAGGTAAGTATCAAGTTACTAAGTTGCTGGTTTAAATTTTAAACAAACAACACACAATAAACAATGATGATGATGATGATGATGATGATGATGATGATGATGATGATGATGATGATGATGATGATGATGATGATGATGATGATGATGATGATGATGATGATGATGATGATGATAAAAGTGATGGACAAGTCAAATGCCCAGACAAAGAAATACACCAACAGGCAACTTAAGAATTATGAACTTCAAGGTAATATGACTTCACAAGGGGAGACTGAAAGATACAGAAACCAAACTAAAAGCATGAAAAATTATTCTGTAATCAAGAATTAAAAATAGTTATCATGAATCATGACTAGGAAAGAACCTTAAAAAGTGAAAACAAACTAATGATTATTGTCAAATGGTAAATGGGAAGGTAGGAAGGGTAAATAAGGTAAAATGGGGCAATCATATGGTGAAGGCTGGAGTTAGACTGTTAGCGGTAAAGAAAATTTTATATATATATGTAATATATATGTGTGTGCGTTGATTTATAATGCCGCATACTTTAAGCCTATATAAAGTTGTACATCAATTTTACTTCAAAGAAAAATTATTTGAAAAAGAAGGACAAGGAGTACCAGTTTGAAATGCAAATACCTGACATATTTAAAAGATACCTGAACATTCCACTACAATCCTCCTCCAAAAATCCAAGTGTGTACGTATATTCTTCATTAGCATACATATGCACATACGTGTATGTATGGGTGCACACATACACATATCAAGAAAACTCCTAAGCTCTTTAACTGACTCCTTGGAAATGTCAGACTGTTTGAAAATAGAAGACTGAGGAAAAGTAAATTTTGAAAATTTATAAGCCTGGTAATATAAATAGCTAAATGTACTGGGTTAAAAATAAGTGGTGTTCAATTATGAAACATTCCTGGATATTAATATTTCATTTTTCAAGATATAATCAAAAATGTGAGTTAAGAGACAAGAACTTTCCAAAGTGTCAAGGAATGGATAGTATTGTACACAAAGGGAAAATACATGCAAATATATGTTTCACTCCAGAAAATCTATGGAGTTCCAGATTAAGGCTGAGATGGAAAGCTTAAATTTTTCCAGGAAGTATTTAGGTACAGTGTTGGTGAATGTATTGTTCATGTGCCTGATGGATGCTGGATTGATTTGAATAGGAATGAACATCAGAAAGAACTGATTAAGTGTGAGGTAATAGACAACTTGATATTAAATCTGAGAATTAACAAGTCATCAGGTTTGACTGGTTCTGAAGAAAATAATACTAGTTCAAGTGAACTATTGGATTTTCTTTCATTAAATAAATCTAGAAACAGATAGTCTAAGGATGACAGTGCATCCACAGAATCAGGAAACCAGTTCTCTTTTTACCTTTTCCTTCACTCATTTTTGGTTCATGCTTTCCTTCCCAAGGTCCAAAGCAGCTGCTGAAGCTCCATGTCACATTTGCTGTTAAACAAACAAGAAATAGGAAACAGGCCAACCTCTTCCTCCAACATCCTTCATGGACAGTTTTGCATAAACTGTTGCCTAATTCTTGGCTGGCTTTTGGTCATTTGACCAAAACTTCTTGTCAGAGGAGCTGGAAGATGACAGGTTCTCCAATCCCCCAAATAGTCACATTTAAACAATTCCTGTTTTCTCTCTTTAAGGTGAAAGGAGGATGTTGCAGGTGTGTAACTAGCATCCTCTGTTGTGGTTGTGCATTTCAGAGAGAGAGGGAGAGAGAGCAGTTCTGAATGATAATGTATAAGAGTAATAAATAGTTTGCTGAAGCATAGAGAACATGAAAAATATTAATGATGGGTTATTTTAAAATACTTCAGGTGATGAAGTTGATTAGATTGTGTATTAATCAGGACAATGAGTCACTGAGGATAGTAGCAAGGCTTACAAATAATAGACACTGAGATTTAAGTCCTCAATGAATTTTGGGAGAAAACTGAAAGAAAATTAATAACCTACAATCAGCTGTGATTTTTCATTGGGAAGAGCATTTTGTAACAGAATGGAAGAATCATGCCATAGA
The DNA here is from genome assembly GCA_004024945.1 of Uropsilus gracilis. Classification (NCBI taxonomy): domain Eukaryota; kingdom Metazoa; phylum Chordata; class Mammalia; order Eulipotyphla; family Talpidae; genus Uropsilus; species Uropsilus gracilis. The sequence goes on along the minus strand of PVHY01020498.1, from coordinate 8,860 downwards.
GTTGGTGGATTTTTGACTTCATCCCATCATCCTTTCAAACCAAAAGATGCAGAAGGTAAGGATAAATGAAGAACTTTAAGCAACACAGGTGATGAGGAAAGCATGGTCCCACAGTTCTGGAGTTTAATCACAACCTTTCATTCATTACTTTTGTGATTATTGACAAGGCATAAGAACATCTTGTTTCCTCATTCATAAACAGTCATAATTTCTACCTCAAAGGTGTCTGGGAAAGATTAAACAAAATACATTAAATATTGCTGAGTTCATAGTATACTCTCAAAAACATTCAATTACACACTCTCTCTACCCATAAATTCCAAAACATTCCATTACAGTTTAATTTTTACTTTTGAGACTACTGTTTTCTAGAAAAATTGAAAGCAATACAAGAATGCCATGAGCTGACAATGCATTAATAACCTTCAATTAGAAAGGTTTCTATTAGATCTAATTTATGATGAATGGGGACCCTCTGTTAAGTCATAAACTCAGCCACTTGTTTTTCTTTATAACCTCTGTTAGACACTAGGAAAGAGAGGGTGCTGTGAGTTTCAATGCCATGTTGGAAGGATAAGCAAATACCCTCCCAGGGAGCCACTTGCTAAAAGCCTGCCATATGTCCATAGCACACTGAAGCATTACAGCACATCTCATTTATATCCTCACTTGACAAGCACAACTGAAAGCAGGAATGGGCTTGCACACATGTGCTTGTCTAATTCCCATTACTGCCCATTACGTGCACACAGCAGGAAAACCATGTCTCATCAGAACAAGGCTTACTTTTAAAGAAAAGATTATGAAAACCTGTGCACTTACAAAATAGGGAATGATTTCCTACATTTATGAGCATTTTGTATACCTGTAGATGTTTAATTTTATAACCTTAACTGGTATTCAGTTGTGGCCAGGTACCCTATATGAGGTTTTATTTAAAAAAAAAAATAGTCATTTTTAGTCTATTCCCTGTCAAGAGTTAGTGGCAATTTGTCATCATAAAGAACTCTTGCCATGTCATTTTCTGAAATGCAGAGTCAAAATGTCTTAAGGCTGAGATACATTGTAAAAGAACTAAAATGAAGCAAAATAAAAACCATTCTTTACCTTTTTATTTAAATTCTAGTAGAGTGTGCCTTTTTTAAAAGGAGATAAGGAAATTTTAAACTAATTTTCTAGATGATTTTGATCCTCTGATTATACAAGGTTGTGTTCATGAAATACCTTTGATCATAACAACTCAATACATGACATTGTAGCATAAATGACAATCATATTTCTATATTCAATTTCCCCTAGAATATTTATGATGCTAACAAAAGTGAAAATCAAATAAATTTTTGTATTTTAAAGTGTTTAAAATTAGAGAATTTAATCTATAAATTTAAAATAGACTTCCTCATTAGAGAAAGTATATTTTCATGAGATAAGAGAACATACTACCAAAACTGGCACTTTATATCATGACTATAGTAAACCAACTTGAGTATACTTTTTCACTAAAATCTACCTACATTTTAGAGAACTCCATTTTCTTTTTTTTAATTGAAGTATAATTGACATACATTATATTAGTTTCAGGTATAAGGCATATTGATCTCAAATTTGCATACAATCTAAAATGTTTACCATAAGAAGTCTCTTCCCTTACTTTATTACTAGAAATTTGAACCTCTTGATTCCCATTAGCTATTTGACAAGCCTCTCTTCTCATGCCCCCATCAATACCCATCTGTTCTGGTTACCACCGATCTGTATTCTTATATGGTTTTGCTTTGCTTTATTTATTTTTGCTTTTTTACTTCACATACAAATGAAATGATATTTGTCTTTCTGTGGCTTATTTCATTCAGCAAACTCTGGGAGACACCCGTGTAGCTGCAAATAGCAAAAGAATGGTATTCCATTGTGCCCTCCCTTTCTTCCTCCCTCTTTTCCTTCCCTCTCTTCTTTATGTTACAAAGCATTCTCTGTACAGATATATCTATTTCATTTTGCTCTTGCTTCTCAGGGAGAATTTTTAAATTTTTATTTAATTTTGTTAAAATCATGTGAAAATTAATGTGATTTGAAGTCAAATCTGCATACAGAACAAGCTATATTTAGAGAAGTTTGAATTCTCTCACTGTTCCTTTTACTTTATTCACTTATTTTTTAAAAGACACCTTTATTTTTAATTAGTATTTTATTTCAAGTATAAAGAAATACATATAACTATACGCACAGATATTTCAAATGCAAAATTTGTTCATAACTCTTCATTCCCCTTTTACAAAAGTAGAATTTTCTATATACTTTCAGCACTCACCACTTAATATATTGTGAAGATCATTTCGTAACAGTAAATAGACATCATTTCTTTTCCCAGACATATATTATTGTGTGAGTATCATAATTTTTTAGCTCTGTACCTATTGATAGACCTTTGTGTTCTAGTCTTTCATTAATAAAAATAGTGCTGCAGTGACTAGTCTTATACATTAACTTTTCCCCTATCTTTGCCAGTATATCTCTAACACTGCTTTTTAAAACAGAATTACGGTGATACTATCATTAAAGACAGAGGAAAGTTTATGGGTGGGTGTGATATTATATTTAACAGTGAATATGACATATGCATCAATTGGAAAAGCTACAAGGTTTAGGGTTGTAACAGGCTTTGGGAAGCCTTCCAATGAAACCTTCCAATGAACTAACACTTTAGCCACAGAGTTATGAAAAGGTCAGAGAAGTATTAGGGAGGTAGCAAAGGCAATGGAGAAACATTTTGGAGGATGGAGAGATACTATTGTTTACCAACTGGTAGAGGAGTATTATGATATTTTAACAATCATGTAACTCACCAGCTCATACTTTGTGGGGTATCCATCCTATTTATGCTTGTTACTGGAGATAAGTACTATCTGATAGTTTTTCACCCTACTAGACTTGGAGGGATGGTCATCTGCTGAAATTGAGAAAGGTAGGATGGTTTAGAATTTTGAAGAAATGTTGAATTATTTGATGGGAGTTCTAGAAAACTAGTAAATACAGCACAATTGTTGGGCCATATTGAAGAGATAACTGAAGCTTGGGAACATGAGTTCTTAGTGGCAGAATACAACCTCACTCCAGGGTTGTTGTTTTCCAGGTAGTATGTGCTGTGTTTGGTTTTCCATGACAAATGTGCTAAAAGAATGAACAAGAAACTTCAGGGGAATGATAAGTGATAAGCGGGGGTTTAAATTCCATGTCTTCTACATCCATTCATCTATCAATGGACATAGGTTATTCCTCTATCTTGACTATTGTAAATGACACAATAATGAGCATAGAAGTTCAGATATGTTTTCAAAATTGTGCTTTTTGCTATTTTAAATTTTTCAAGTTTTGGTTTTGCTTTCTTGTTTTTAATGTGATTGCCTGACTTAAATCCTGATGCTAAGGCATCCATTTCACAGGAGTATCCACTCCAAAGAAAGAAACTCAAACTGTGGCCAGGCACATAACTAGATAAAACACTCTCACTCCCAGGCCACCAGACTCCTTTTCTTTTACAGATTCTGGTTGGTTTGAATAACTAGTCAGTTAGTACTGGCTTGTTTTTTCTTTATTTAACCATCTTTTCTTCCTTTTCTGTAATTTAAATTCCCACACTTATGAATTTAATTCATCAATACAAAGAAAGCCAGTAAAACCCTTGACTTTCATACTATACTCCAATAAAAAGATGATCCCAGGTCATGTGCATTCTCTTTACACTGACCTCACCTCATGCCATAGGACATCTTTGTATGCTCCTGAGTGTCTAAGTAATAAACTTTTCTTCCTTCTAAGTTTCCTGGTGGTTTTTGCTGAGGGCTTATTGCAACCCTAATAACTATGAGATTCAATATTAGGTACAGCCCTAATGTTGATTTTAAAAAGAGAATTGCTATGGTGTAATTCACCAAGCTCCAGGTTAGTATCCCAAGCATGTCTCACCACCAGCAAGCACTATAATAAATAGGTTGTGACAGACAAGAAAGAGCTGCACAGAAATCTTTTAGTTTGACATAGCCCCATTTTTACTTTTGTTTCCTTTGATTTTAGAGTCAGATCATCCCCTCAAAAATCTCTAAGATCAAAATCAAGGAGGTTACTACATGTGCTTTCATCTAGGAATTTTATGTTTTCAGATCTTACATTCAAATTTTTAATCAGGTTCAGTTAATTTGTGTGCTTGGTGTAAGATAGTGGTCCATTTTCATTGTTTCATATGTGGCTGTTCACATATTATCATTTATCCAAAACTGCCTTTTCCCCAGTTTTCAACTCCTTTGTTATATATTAATTGGCCATTTATGTGTGCATTTATTTCTGAGCTCTCTTCTGATCCATTGATTTCTCTGTTTTGTGCCATTACCATATGAGAAGACCTATTTTTTAATGGAAAATCCAATAGTAAAATAAAATCTCTTCTCACACATTGGAACCAAAATACAATGTTTCAGGAAACAGAGTTTATACTTACCTTACTTATTCCTACTAAACAGGTTGGCTTTGTCCACACTGAAGGCTAAGCAGAATAACATTTTCAAAATTGAACAAATAAAAACCAACTGTCACCTAGCAAAACATTCTCTTAAGTCGTGTAGGTACCAAATATTTGTGTGTACTTTTTTAAGAGTTGTGGTATTGCAGTAAGAATGACCTATATTAGAAAAAAATGGGTAACAACAGTGCTGGCCTAGATGTGGAGAGAAAACTAGACTTTCACATTGCTGATGGGAATACAAACTGGTTTAACCACATAGATAGTTGTGTGTGGAGGACCCTTAAACTACTGAAAATGGAACTATCATTTGATCCAGTGATTCCACTCCTGGAAATCTACCCAAAGGATACAAAAACACTAATTCAAAAGGACATCTGTACTCAGATGTGTATTGAACCACTATTTATAATAGCAAGGTTATGGAAACAACCCAAATGCCCCCAAACAGATGAATGGATCAGAAAGTTGTGGTATATGTACACAATGGAGTATTATCTATCAATCAAAAATGGCAAACTTACAACATTTGCAGCAACATGAATGGAGCTAGAAGGAGTCATGCTAGCAGAAATAAGTCAGAAAAAAAAAGAAATACTGAAAATACTAGATGGTCTCACTTATATGTGGGATATAGGGAAAATAAACAGACAAGAAAATTTTAAAACTGTCAGTAGAACTGACAGAGGGGGAAGGGGTAAAATTGGGGGTGGAATGGGCACAAAAGATTAAGATGAAGGTTCACAGTGACAAGGTGGTGGGAGAACCTTGTGATTGACAATGATGCAAAATAAATTAAATAACTAATATTTTTTAAATAGTTGTGGTATTGGTTCAATTTAATTGTTCTTTCTAAGCAGAAATGGAATTAGTTGATATGTTCTTATTTTTAAGTGAATTAGATAAATACCCAGAGATTGATTTGTGTTATAAATCAAACTTTTGTAAAGAAAATAAACAAATAAAGAAAATAAACTGGTAAGTATGCATGAAAATGCGTCATTAATGGGAATGCCAAATCACCTGACTCCAGCTTGCTCCTTTAACTCACAATTTTAAACCAGCTGTCAAGCCTTTCCCTATGAGAAAGCTATTTGGACGGTCTGCTAAATAACAGGAATCACATTATAAACAAACAACTTCTACATTATTCTTCCTGTGCTCCTCAACAAGTCTAAGGCATTAACAGTATTGAGCTATAAAATAAAAATAAAAAGGAAAAAGGTCAAAATTTTAATGTGCTTTATAATTGAAATAAGCATATTTTCAGGGGAAAATTGACTTTTTCTACATTCATATTAAATGCAATTTGACACAAAAATTTACCCATCAAATCCACCTATTAAGTGTTACTTTTTCCTCTAAAAATAAGGACTACCTAGTTGATATTCACAAACCACTTTTATATCTAGGCAAAAACCTTCTTTTTGTGTATATTATCTAATTCCAAAACTGGTACAAAACAACTTCCCAATTCAAAACTTTAAAGTCATTTCTGTCATTTCATGGCCTTAGAGCTAATCCTTTGCCTCCTCCATTATCAATGGCCTTGCTCTCCTTCGGGCTGAGCTAGGGTTCATAACCAGTCTTTACTGCAGTTTCTCATACTCTGATTCCTACCTGTACATATATGTTGTGCACATTGCTGAGACAGTAATCTCTCTATGTCCTACTTCTGGCTATCTCCCCTGCACAAATGGATTCACAAATTCCTGAAAGCCCGCAAGGGAGACATTCAAGTCCCCACTCTGATGGAACCTCAATATCTCCCATATTGTTTTCCCATTGCTCCCCCTTCAAATCATGCTATGCTCCAAAGATTTACATGACTCATTAAGATCAGTCCTGCAAACCCCTTCATCTCTTGCCAAGTCCATTGTGTCCAACGCCCAACAGATTTCCCTTCATTCGATCAGTCAGTCTCCTCAGTGATACCATAAACTAGTTCCTTGTTAGTTTTACTTCCTTTCAAATCTCTGCTTTCATTCCACCACCTGGGGAAAGTCTGCTAAAAACCCAGGTCTTCTGTTTCATAGTCGCTGCAATTCCTGTTTCCCTTTGTAGCATTCTATACCATGTATGATTAAATATTTGCATCATAACTTGCTTGATTCTGTTTTTTACAACAAGACAGCAAATACCACGTAAGCAAAAACTGGTATCCATTTTTTCTTCTATATTCATAGCACCTGGGAATACAGCAATTTCCCAGTTTTTTTTTATCTTCTAGAACATGCAACTTTTCTGTTCACAAAATGGAATACTTCTTAAGTCGAAAATGCATTACAGTAATGTCATGAAGATGTACACTATGTGCCTTTTTTTTTTTTTTGAGACTAGTTCTTGCTATTTTTGGCCATGGAACCTCAGGCTCTGTTGTCCTGGGTACCACAGACTCAAGCAATCCCCAGCCTCAGCTTTCCAGGTAGCTGGGATTCCCAGGCATGCGCCACCATGCACAGGTATTTTTTTTGGAACTAGGTCTCACTACCGACCCCAGACGGGACTTGAACCGCAATGCCTATCCCCTGCCACTTCATACATAGGCTGAAGTTTACAGGCATGAGTCACCATTCCCGGCCCACTGTGTGCTTATTATCTGTAACCTTCTCACTTTAACAACCCTTGTCTCCCTGACAGCACTTAGTACAAGTCAGTGTTCAGTAAATATTTGTTTAATCTAGTTGAGTATAAAATCATTAAATGAATTTTTTGACACAATAAATTCCATAAGTAAAAAATGGCCTTTGGTAGGTTGAAATTATTATCTCAGACTTCAGATAAATTGTCATAAGAACAAATTTACACTTTTTACTATTTCATCAAAGTGAAGGTTTTAAAACTAGAACCTTTTGTATCACTTCTAAATAAATTAATTTTATGTATATTGTGTTTATCATGCACATAGAATTTACTTCATACTCATATAATTCAAATTCATTTCAAAGTCCGTCAAACTCTCCTTGTTTTCCAAGTTTATATTAGACTTATTCACATATCAGTCTATTAAAAAGTCAGTATTTTTTTCAGATACATGAAGTGTTTGCTTGATTTCTGGATCTCTCCATGTCTTCAACCTAACCAAAGTTTCTTGAGCGTTAGCAATGTACCATAGCAGACTAAGACATATTTTTTCAAAAATTTTACATGGAAATTCAGCAATATGTTTAAGTACAATTGAGAGGTTGTTCAAGAAGGCCCAATTTAATAAGTGTGACCTTTTTATTTAAACTTGAAGATATAATTTCATGGGTGTGATATTTTTATTTAAGCTTGAAAAGAGAACTAGGGAAAAAAGGGGTCAGTAGGAAAAAATATCTAATAAAAATCAGCGTAGATATAAATGAACTAAAGGCAAAAAAATTAATAAAACTAAATGCTAACAAAGATAAGAAATTTTTAGATAGAAAAAAATATACAAATGAATAAAATCAAGAAATACCAAAAATTCTAAGAGATTATAATGAACATGTGATGTGTATGATAGTAAATCTAGAGTAAATGGGACACATTTTTACAATTGCACAACCTTCCAAAGTTGAACAATAAAATGGAAAGGTCCAACTTCTCTAATGAGGAAATGCTAATCAAAAACTTCCCAAGAAATGAAAGTTCAGGACTTCAGTGAATTCTACCACACATTTAATTAAGATATCATTCTCAAGCTCATAGAAAAAGACAAAGATGAAGTAACACTTACCAACTCATTTTATAAAGCCAGCATTTTTCTGACACCAAAATGAGGTAATAAGGTCAGTATTGAGATCCCTCAAAATATTAAAGATAGATCCAGTAATTTGACTACTATGTATCTACCGTAAAAAAATGGAAAAAAACACTACCTTGAAAGGATATATACACCCTTGTGTTCATTACAGCACTACTCACCTAAGCTACTCTATGGAAACAACCTAAGTACCCAAATACACTACTGGATTAGGGGGGATGTGGTGTATATACTCAGTGGAATAACAATCATAAGTATATAAACTCTTGCCATTTGCGACAAAACACGTGAACTTACATGGTATTATGCTAAGTGAATTAAGTCATATTGAGAAAGGCAAATACAATGAGTTCTCTCCTGTGTGAAAGATAAGCAAAGCAAATGAAGACACCACCCCTTAAATTCTGACAACAGAATAGGATTACCGTAGAAGTCATTGTACCCTTCCACCATTAGTCTCTATGACCAGCGCCTGTGGTATTGCGCCCTCCCTATGACTGGATACACTTGGCCCAAAGTGGACCCACCTGTAACTAGGAGTGAGAGGATAAAAGGACAGCATCACCCAGGGTGAGAGAAAGAAAGAAAGAAAGCTAGGAAGAGGGAGAGAGAGACAGAGG
>PVHY01020497.1:0-25379 GCA_004024945.1 Uropsilus gracilis | reverse complement strand
ATATCAATGGTAAAGGTGATCAGTGAAAATGCTAATGAAGAGTGTGTAGCCTGCTTTGTAGAGAGTAGCAGGCAAATAAGAGTATCCAGTTAAGGTTAAAGGTAATTGCAGTTAAGTACTGTTTGTAGCCTGCTTTGGAGAGAGAAGCAGGCGGATAGGGGTAAACAGTTAAGTAAAGTCAGAAAGTCTTCATTTTTACCCACTTTCACATGGAGGTCCTGCTGTGAGGATAACCAGTACATGCCTGGGTGCTGGGCTGGGGAGTGCAGGGTTTGAGTTGCATTCATGGCAGCTACAACCTCTTATCCCAGGCCTTGCCACCCAGAAGGTGGGCTCTAGAGTCCACATTTTCTTCCATCTTATTGCTCTGCCTTTCCTGTTGTTGTTATGACCAGTTATTAGTTCTAAAGCCAAAGAATTTTGTTTTCTGCCAACTCCCTGCTGTCAGTTTGTTCCACGTTTTGAGAACGGCTCCCAGGTTACTATCTACTTCCTTTGGGTTTGCTGTTCTTGTTCTGCCCCCTCAACCTTGATGCCCAGCTTATTAGTGTTCAGTCTGCTTTTCTAACATAGGCTCTTACAGCTATAAAATAGCCTTACATTTCTTTTCTTTTCTTTTTTTTTGAAACCATGTCTCGCTATGTTGCCCGGGTTAGTCTTGAAACCGGGAACTCAAGTGATCCCTGACCTTTTGCCTCCCAGTGCTTGGATTACAGATGCTGGCCACCATGCCCGGCTGCCTTACATTTTTTCAATTTCTTTTTATTTTTGTGATAATGCAAAGGTCGTTTTTCCCCACACCTACGGGGCCATGAACAGTTCCCAGCAGCTCAGGCTCCTTCTGTGTCTTCTCATGAGGTGAGCTTCTCCAGGTGGAGCGGGCTGAGCTTCGACTGAACCCAAGTCCCTTTCCCGTGGGCTTCCTTCCCTCCAGATCATTTTCTTTCACACTTTCAGGAAGCTGTCCTGGCTCCTAGGTCCTCATTAGGCTCAGTAAGGACATTAACTGTCTTGTCAAGAATGTTGCCCTTTGCTGGTTTGTTTACATGGACGCCCACTGCATGCTGGGTAACACCATAGACTCTTCCTGTGTTGCCATGGTAACGTGTGGGCCTTCCTTTTTGAACAGTGCCCATCCTCCTGATGTCCAGGCCATCGCCTTTCTTGTGGATTTCCATGAGTGTGGCCAAAGAAACAGCTCCATGCTTCTCAAAGGTCTGAGAACCTGTAGTGGGGCCTCTACTCTCTCCCTTTGTATCAGCCATTTTGGTGACTTGCTGGAAGATGGTGGTTCTGGCCAGAAGGAAGGCGTTTTCCACAGGCTTTGCTATATCACATTTTATTTTCTTTGCGTTTTCGAGTTTTCTATTCGCAGAATTATTTTCCTTTGATCATAAGTCTTAAAACAATAAACTATTTTTCTTATGATAATTGATAGTACAATTTTAGATTTCTAAGCATATTTTAAACACTTCCTGAGTTTTGATTTCTCACTGTTTTTGCATTGTGATGTGTGTTAGGCCATTTCTTTGGAATTTGTTGGGATTTGCCTTGTGACCAAATGGTCAATTTGATGTTTGCCTGTGTGGTGGCTAAGGATATTCACTCTCTAAATGTTCAAGATTTTGGCATCTCAATGTGATAAATCCCGGTAATTGTGTTGTTCAACTTTATAGCTTTGGCTGCCTCATCACTGAAAGAAAGTTTGGAGATTTGCTACTTATCCTTGTCATGCTGTCATTTTTTTTTTTTTTTTTGGCTTTAAGTACATTTTAGATTATGTCCATAAGGCATGTAAAACGTTACAATTTTTATTCCTTTTTGGTGATTTTTTTCCTTTAGTATTATACAAGAACTTTAACCTAAGAATGCTTTTCTCATACTTTGTCTGAGAATACTATAGCTCTGGCAGGTTTTATTTTTTTGTTAATTTTTCTATACTTTAAATTTTTTGGTGTCATTTTACTTTGGGTGAGTCTCCTGTAACTAAAAAAGAAAATCCAATCTTTTTTTCTTTTGACTGGTTGGTGTAATCCATTTATATTTATTGATATTTTAAGGTTGAGTTCTACCTGCTTATTTTGTATTACTTACCCTGATTTTTATAATGCTTAAAAGAAGTCTACTGCTTTCTGTTGGATTTTATTTGACCCTTGGTTTTATGTTTCATTAATTACTTCTCTCTCATTATTCCCTATTTCCTGGTTTATTATTTTTTTTCTTGAATTTTACCACCACTAAACATAATTTTGTTTCATAGGCACCTTTAAAATTTTGACCTGTATAGTTAATATCAAGTCCAAAATTGATAATTATCTCTGTCCTTCCTATAACAATATCAGGACTTGGAATGCTTTTATCACAATCACCCCCTGCAGTCCTCTCAGCATTAGTCTTCATTATCATTATTTTATAGAATCAGTGAGTTAATTAGTCAGACTTACCAAACTATTTACCAATTCTTTTGTTTTCTGTTTCTTCATATCTCTAGTCCCTGACTTCTAGGTTCTATCTCCTTTTTCAAGTTCATCCTTTCATAGTTTTCAGTGCTAGACAAATGCTTCAATGACTAATGTTTCCTTTGCTGGTCTGAAAATGTTTTTATTTTGTCTTTACAAATGACCACAAATCATTTTCTTTTGCATTTTGAAAATATCATTCTTTTGTGTTAGCTAGTGACGCTTCTGAGAAGTCTTCTGTCTGGCTAATTATATATTTTTCATTTTAGATTAACCTGCCTTTCTTCTGTTAGAGTTTCAGAGCTTCTCTTTGTCTTTAGTGTACTGGACTTTCAGCACAATGTATTTGCTAGGAATTTTGTTTCACTTACTCTGCCTAGGACTCCTTGTCTTCTGAAGCTGGGCTTTTCATGTCTTTGATCTGTCTTTCCTATATTTTCTTCACTTCTTTTGAACTGTTGTGAGATGTGTTTGCTTCTCTTTTTTTTTTTATCTCCAGACTTGTTTGATATTTTTCTTCTATTTTATCTCTTACTACATTTTCCTAGTTTTATCTTCTTATTCATTCAGTCTCCCTTAATATACACTCAGTTACTAATAGTCAATCCACTGAGATTTTTTTCAGTGATACTTTTTTCCCTCTAGAGATTCTTTTTTTTTTTTTTTTTTTTTTTTTGAGACTAGGTCTTGCTAATTTTGCCTGTGGAACCACAGGCTCACGTTGCCCATGGTACCAGACTCAAGTGATCCCCAGCCTCATTTTCCCAGGTAGCTAGAATTACAGGAGTGTGCCACCATGCCCAGCTATTTTTTGGGGATTAGGTCTTGCTGTGTTGCCCTGGACGGGACTCAAACTGCAATCCCCAGACTCAACCGTGACTCCATAAGCTGTCACTTACAGGCATGCACCACTGTGGCCTGGCTTTAAGATTCTTTTCTTTATATGACTGGTCTTTGCTATTACTATCAGGATCATTTCTTATGCTTTTATTCCTTCCTTCTTGTCTTCCATTTATTTAAACATATTTTTTTTTTTTTGAGACTGGGTCTCACTATGCTGCCCGGGATAGTCCCGATTCCACGGACTCAGATGACGCATGGCCTCTTTCTTCCCAGTGCTTGGATTACAGGCATCCACCACCACGGCCAGCCTATTTAAACATTTTTAACAACCTATCATCATTCTATTATTTGAAAGTTCTGGTGGTCTTCACTATTGTTTATTGTGGCTGCTGACTTTCATTCTTGGTGGATCTTTTTCCTTTTGTGTTGTGGTTTTGGATTATGAACTAATTTTTGCAAAGGGTTTGTTTTCAGAACTCGGGAATGGTCCAGGTGAAGGGCACATCCCTTTTTTTGTTTCTGCCTGTTGCCCTAGGAGATATTTTCTTAGGTAATTTTTATGTTAAATTTTCACCCTAGAGCTTCCTGGATCACTTGGTTAATTTTGTTAGAATCTGAGACTTTTGAGATAGAAGATCTGTAGTCACACATTCTCAGGGTAGTTGTTTTTTCCATGTGGGAACTGAGGACAGATAGTTTCCCTTGTGGTGTCTGATCCCAAGGGTGGTTTCTGTCTATCGTCTTCTTCTTCTTTTTTTTTTTTTTTTTGTTGTTGTTGTTTTATTTTATTTATTTATTTATTTATCCCGGGGCTTTCCCACTTCACTAACATTTGATAACTACCCTGATCTTTTGTACGCTTCACCTCCCCTGCCTTCTTCCCCCTCCTCCTCTCTCATTCCATGGTTCAGTCCCATTGGTTGTTTTCATTTTTTATTTGCTTGATTTTCCCTATATCCCTCATATAAGTGAGATATCGTCTTCTTTTATTGAGGATGTAACTCTCCTAAGCCCCTAACTTTCTATAGAGGAGTCTCAGTAGCTGCTCACTTTGCACAGGCTGAGCACCTCATCTTTTATGCTCTTATGGCAATGAAAATGCAAGTTGTTCATCTCAATCAGTCCCCATGGAATAGTTGCAATATCTATTTATTGCTCGAATATACAGTCTGCCTTTTAATTTTGACACTTGAGGATTCCACTTTGTGATTAAAAGCACGTGTTGTTTCATGCAGCATGTCTAACGATTTGTAGACTCTAGTTTCCAGGTTATTTAGCCTGATATATTGCTATAAGCAGAAACTTTTTTTTGCTTTAATTTCTCTTTTTTTTTCATCCATAAAATGGGGATAAAAATAGCACTTACCGACAGAATTGAGTGTATTAAATATGCATAAGAGTTTTCCAGAGGGCATATATGTCATTAAGAATGTTGTCATTAACATTATGATGATGATGATTAATATTAATCACCAAACAGTTTTTCCAGGACTCCAAAATTTAATATCCAGTCTCCCCTTCACTAGCTGATGAACATTCTGAAGAAGGACATCTCTTTAACCCCAGTACCTGATACAGTACCGGGCATTCAGTAAGTGCTCACAAGGATGAGTAAGATCTCTGCCTGGACAACTCACCCTTTAGTTCTTAGCTTAAAGGTATTGTGTTTTTTCCCTTAGGGGGGGCCTGCCTTCTAGGTTAGATTTTCCAATACACATCCCCACTCTTTTTCATACTTATAATTAACAAAATAATTGTAATCGTGTGTTTGCAGGATCGTCCTGCTAGGCTGTAAACTTTCAAAGGCAGTGCCTGTGTCTGACTTGGTCAGTCCATCCCTAGTTGCCTGCCTACAGGGAAATATTTGTGTGGTGATTGATTAATATTGGAAGTATGTTGGTCCTTCAGTAAATGGTATATCTTACAATCACAAGTTCTGTCTTTGAGAAACAACTTCTGAGAGGTCACGGGAATTCATTTCCCTGTTGTATCTGCATTTTTGTTAACTTCCAAGTTTGCAGGAGTCTGGAACTTCCTGTGGGTTTATGGTGTGAACTTGATGCTAGCTGTCAGTGTCCTTTCTGTGTGCTAGGGCAGGCTGATTCACATGGCATGCTCAGTGTTCTCCTCTTGCTCAGGATTAATGTGAGAATGGTTCTTGAGCTTGACTTGACAGCTCCAGTGCTAAGATGATGAAATCTACAGACTTGGCAGAACTGAAATATCAGCTGTGCATGAGGACAATTTCATTTCTTTTGTACACCAGGTTATGTTCCCCTCTAAGGAAGCAAGGGCAGTGAAAGCATACCTGAGATGTACCTCTTGGTGGCCTCTTATCTCTGCTTTTGCTTTATTTATCTCTTACATCTTCTGAATCCCTCAGTGTTAATGACCTCCTTTTTCTCTTCCTCCTTCAAGCATCTGTCAGATTAGACAGGCATATGTGTCATGAGTAACTGCTATCCATTACCAAGGTATCATTATACCATCACCATCATCATCACCATCATCATCAAGATGAGGTTCCAAATAATGGCATCAGGCATGATCTCATTAGAGTAGGAAGCTTTAACCTCTTGCCAGAGGCACTTAAAAACATAAGAATCATTTACAGCAGCTGGGATGACTTTTTCCAAGTGCTTTAATAAGGAAGACAAGCTCACATACACTCACCCTCAGGGCCAGGCACATATAGGAAGGATAAAGTGAACTTTGTATGTCATGATAATGAATAGCAACTGACAGGACTATAGAGCTGGGGGAAAAGGGAGTGGAGGGGTCTGTAGCACACAGGGAGCTGTGGGTCCCAGGTCTAGAAAGAAGCCCACCCCATCCCAGCTGATGGTGGCCTCCTGTCATCAAATCTTTAAGTTTTCCAGAATGGCTGGAAATATTTTTATGTTCATTATACTGTGTTTTAAACATTGGTAACTAGAAAAACATAGCACAACTCTCCCAGAAATGTATTTGCTAGCTACCCTTGATCCAAGGGAGGCAAATTTGCAATCTCTTGGTTCAAGACCTAAGGAAAAAAGAGATTTAAAGGAACAGCAGCAGCACAATCAGCTCTACTTGTTTCGCTTTCTTTGATCTGGTCCTTTGTGATGATTCCTTGATGAAAGTATAGAGCACAGGAATCAAAGGGGGAAGAGGTGGTGGGGAGGGAGAACTAGGAGGGGGCTGCAGGGGGTAAGCAGTGACAGCAGAAGTGACTGGGCTTGGGCTCCCCCAGAAGGTGGGCACGGGAGGCAGGGAAGCCTGGGATGTTTTTCTAGACAGCAGTCTGAAGGTTTGATGGAAGGTGCACTCCTTGGATGTCTTTTTCCCTGCTGCTACTGACTCTACCTTAATTTCATTTCACAAGATTTTCTACAGCAGACGTCCCTGCATTGTTGCAGAGACCCAGGCTTGTCTCCTGACCCTCCAGTGCCCTGGCAGAAGAAGTATCGCCCATGTCTCCTCTAGCAGCAGTCCAGAGTGCTGCTCACATGCCAGGGTGCCTAGGCTTCCAGGGTGGACATGCTCTTGGTCCTGGCTGACCCCCTGCCATCACAGTGCTGTATGATAGAGCCACCTGGACTCTGAGCAAGACTTTGCAGTGGTCAGGGGTCTGACCTGGGTGAGATGAGGACTTGGGTTCCAGCGAATTGGGAAGTGGTCTCAGGAAGCTGGAGGGAAGGAGCTGCAGCTTGAGGCAGGGAAAGAGGGAAGGCTGAACAGAGAGGGAGAGAGCTGGTCACCCCTGTTGCAGTGCCTCTGGCTCCCCTCAGGGAAACTACACTAAAGTCACAGCAGAACTGTCCTTCACAGGAAGGAAGGCTGACTCCTGTTCCCCACTGGTTGAAAGTTGCCCCTGTTTCCCCTCTCACCTCTGAGGAAGCTGTGGCCTGAGGCGGGGAAGCTGACTCCCCTTTGAGGTGGAAGCAGCAGTGTCCCAGGAACCTCTGGCCTTCCCAGGATGCAAGGCGGTTCAGCTGCAGTGAAATTTTGAGATGGACTGGATGAAGCTCAGGGCACTAAAAGCGTTTGCTGTAGGTCAGACCATCAACCAGTAAATCCCTTCCTCCCAGTCCCTTACTCAGCAAGGCACTCGCCTAAATCACAAGCTGCCAATCCAGCTTTAAAAGAGGCAGTTCTCATTGGCCTTCCTCCATTCCACCGGCTCATTGCCATTCCAGTAACGGAATATCCAGTAACTGGATGGCCTGGTTATAATGTGGCTAATTAAAAGATGGCACCCCGATTTTGTCCTGGTCACAGCCCTCCCAACTGAGTGCTTATTGTGTGTCTGACACTGCACCCTACCTGTGTGCAGACCCCAGGGTGGCGTGAGTGTGCAAGGAACGTTAACTGGGGCTGAAATGTCTCAGGTTTTGCCAGAAGGTGGTATAGTTTTGGGGAAATAAACTTGATCTAGAATATTGGCAATTGTTGCTAGCCCAGAATGTTGCTCAGAATGTTCATTTTGTAGGGCCAGGCATGGTGGCACGTGCCTTTAATCACAGCCTATTAGATCAAGGTGGCACGTGCCTTTAATCACAGCCTATTAGATCAAGGCCTATTAGATCAAGATCCACAGGTTTGACACCCACCTGGGGCAACATAGTAAGACCTAGTCCCAAAAAATAGCTGGGTGTGGTGGCACGCACCTGTAATCCCAGCTACCTGGAAAGCTGAGGCTGGGGATCGCTTGAGTTTGTGGTACCTCAAGCAATGTAAGCCTGTGGTTCTCCAAGCAAAGTAGCGAGACCTAGTCTCAAAAAGAGAGAGAGAGAGAGAGAGAGAGAGAGAGAACACGTTCATTTTGTAGATGAAAACACCGAGGCATTGACCGTAGCACATAGAAGAGTGACACAGCACGAGAAAAGCTCATCACTCCAGCAGAAAGATGTGTAGGGGCACATTCCCTAATGGACAGTCATGCACTGAAAGGACCCAGCTGGGGAGGGGGGCTTCCTGGTTGGTGTCACATTAGGAAATTGTCACCTGATTCTTGAACTTTGAGGTCTAGGTTGAAGAATCCTCAGAAAAATAACTAGTGAACCGAGCTGGAAACCTTGGTTTCTCTGTTGGCATCTGGGCCCTGCACTTTCAAGGTGAATTGTCTATTTAATTTTCTCCTGGGTGCAAGCCTGGTTTACTTAGCTCTAGAATGACTTGAGTGATGGGGGGTGGGAGTTGAGTGGGTCTGTATAAGCTACTCACTATGCAGGACCAAACAGTACATTCTTACATCATTCTTTGGTAAGAATCGTCATTTTCCTTGATTTTCTAATTGTCTTACACTCTTTGAATGTTTACAATGTGTTGAATGTTGCTCTAAAGGCTTCATATGTGTGTTATATGTCATTAGTCATCATCACAACACCATGAGACAGGAGTTATCCCCACTCTCCTGTACTGTAGGGAAACTGGGGCACAGGCAGGTGGACAGACTTGCCCCCGAGGACACCTGTCTGACAGCTGGTGGAGTTAGGGGTCTCAGGTTGACAGTCTGGCTGCAGAGGGTCTTCTCCAGGGAGCCCCATGGCCACTGGCCCATCATGTGCATGTCATCTTGGTCATCAGTGGGGGAATCCCACTTTTCTCTCTGCCTCTAGAACCTGGCTCCTCAAGACATGATCATGACATTGCCTGAAAACTTTACAGAAGAGCAAAATCTTGGGGCCTCTCAAACCTAATGATTTAGACTCTGCATTTCAACAAGATCCCAAGGGACTCAGGCTACAAGTTCAGATGAAGAAGCCCTAGAGCCCTTAAAAAGATGGTCAGACCCTTTCTCTGTTCCAAAGTAAGAGTCATGGTCCGGCAGGTCCAAAATGGGAGAACAGAAGCCCTCAGCTAAATACTTAGCATTCATTTTCTTGGGTTTCCCTCTCTGAAGACTGGCGCTCACCCTCTTACTGGCATCCTGTGGTGGTTGTGAACAATTAAGGAAAAGAATTGTATACAGCACTTAGCAGAATGCCAGTGGTTGTGAGAATTCACCAGTGCTTAAAACAATAACATTTTTTGTGATGTGGCACATGGGAACCTCACATGCTGGTCCTCAGCTCTTGAATAGCGAGAGCCTGAGGTCTAGGAGGAAGCTGACAAATGAGAGCAACCAGAGTCTGAGGCAGATTTCAGAGCCTGGCAAATTCTTGGAGGCTACTGATATTAGTAGCATGAGTTGAGGGTGTTCTTTCTTTGATAGAGAAACAAACACCCTTGATCCTGTTTGACGGTAGCCTGGATGGATTTGGCAGGAGCCACAGAGTTTTGAAGAGTGGAGGGAAATGGCATTAACAGCTCACATTTACTGTCTGCTAAGTCCATGTCCAGCTGCCCTGCTAAAGCGCTTTGCTTTCATGGCATCCATGGGAAACCCAGACGAGGGTGATGCTGTTGTTATTTCCATTTCACAGAGGTAGGAACTGATTCTTCAAATCGATCCTTACCCAGGAGTTTACAAAGGAACGCCAGGGCTATAAGTATAAGCAGGGTTTGGGAAGCGGCCCACCCCTGTTTTTCTATGACCCACACTGAGAAGGGCACTTAGATATTTAAGTGGTTAGAAAAAAATCAAAAGAATTATATATTATCTTGTGACATGTAAAATGACATGAAATGAAAATGTGTCCTTAAGTCCCTTTTGGCGCCTAGCCACACTCATCCACTCTCATCCTGTCTGTGACTCCTTTGCTGCCACACAGGAGACTCTGTCACCCACACGTGCTCCAAGAGTCACAATTGTTGTTCCTCAGTAATACTCAATAGTTGCAGAAAGACTGTGCCGGTTCCTTTAGAAAGCTTAGCTCCTGATTCTAGAATGGAGCCACTCGCCACTATTGTAAGGAATCCCAAAGTAATTGTTTATTTATAAAGACTTCCTTTATGGTATGGGGGGCAGAATTCTAATATGGTAGCCCAGCTGCCAGGGGTGTCACCTACGCTCAGTGCAGCCTTGATCTGCTCCTAGTAGGTAGCGAAGTGATCACCTTTCCAACGAGCTGTGGTCATTGGAGATGCTCCCTCCCAGGAGGGGCCCAGGGCTACAAGGTCGGTGATGGGGGTGATGGGAAGCCCCGCTGCAGGTTGCTGCTCTGTTCTAAAGCCACGGGGGCAGAGGGAGGAGAGGAGTGGGGAACTACCTCCTGCCATGCCTGTTGTCATCAGAATCTTTCCAGTGCTGGGTTTGGTGGAAGCCTCTTTCTCCGAGTCTCCTTGTGGGACGATTCTCCACAGCCCACTCTGCCTGGGACTTCCTGGGGAGATGCCAGCTTTCTCCTACAAGCTCTTCCAGGGAAGGTGGACAGTGGAAGGAGTAGTTATTGCAGATGGGATGTTGTCAAACCAGATTGCTCGTGCTGGCCCTGAACAGAGCCCAGCAGACAGCCGCTGGCCTCTCTGCGGGGACTCTGCCTCCTCTGCTTGGCCCATCTCTAGGAAGACCTTATAGCATCCGCATCCTAAGGGGGTGGCTTTGGGGCACTTGCTCTTGATCCCTCAGCACCACAGCACCACAATTGTCTGAGGGACCGCCATCAAGTGCTTTCCAGGCCCCAGGGCTCAGCGGCTCCCAAATGCTGATCTGTGCCCTGGAGAATCTCTGTGTTCCCACATGTAATATTCATTGGTTTGTAATTAAATGAGCACAATGACTGTGTAGCATAAAACCCAGTTTACTTTTCAATTTGGTGGATTGTTTTCTTCCGTGTCTTCCTTTTAGAGATGCAAAATGTTGTTTATAGTCGCTATTTTGAAAGGGTGTTCTCTTTCTTCTGTGCTTCCCTTTCCTTTATCCAGTGATTGGTGAGTGCTCCTGATGAGTTCCCATTTGTCCAGGGCATGGACCCAGGGATTAGATGACCAGAGGTCTCTGCTGCTGAGTCTGTAGCCCTGGCTGGTGCCAATCGACCTTCTCACTTGTTACATGGGCATCATCATCTCTGTCTCGTGGAGCTATTGGGGGAGATTATATCAATAGATGTAAAACATATAGAAGAGGCCGAGCATGGTGGTGCATGTGTGTAAGTGGCAGCCTAGGAAGCTGCAGCTGGGGCCAGGGATTGTGATTCGAGTCCCGCTGGGGGCACGTAGCGAGACCTAGTTCCAAAAAAATACATCTGGGCATGGTGGCAGGTATCCCAGCTACCTGGGAAGCTGAGGCTGGGGATTTCTTGAGTCTGTGGTACCCCAGGCAACGTGAGCCTGTGGTTCCATAGGCAAAAATAGCAAGACCTAGTCTCAAAAAAAATGTAGAAGAGTGCCTGGCACATTGCACACACTCCACTAATAATATCCATTGCTCTGTCTTTTTTTCTTTCATCTTAAAATTTAATAAAAAGTCAGCAAGGCTATGCTGGTTCCTCCAAGATTGGGACAGGAGTGGTTGTTCAGGTCCAAGAAATATAAAATCAACTTTATCTCTCAGTCTTCACAACCACCCCATTTAACAGAGAGACTCAAGGGACTCAAGGTTGGCAATATCAAAGGGTCTTGGGAAAATGTGGCTGTGTATCTGGCAGACCTGAGAAAAGGGTCTGGGTCTGGGTTCTGGAACTTTCTGTCTCCTTTAAGGAAGTTTTTAATATGCAGCTGTTTGGGGCTTTTCTTAAAATTGTGTTCAGCCTCATTTAAGGTGACTAAGTTTCTCAACCTGTGTCCCTTCACACTTGCCTCGGTATACTTAATGTGCTCAATTATCACACACCTTCTCATGTCCCTGGAGTTCCTATACAGGCGCTGGAATAACTTCCCGGAGTGCTCACATCCTAAGAGCATTAGGAGTTTCTTAAAAAGTGATTGACTCTGGGAGGCTCGATTAGGCAGAGAGAGGTTAAAAACCAGTTTATACCTTAAATTGTGAGCACTTAAACACTTGTAATTTCAGCCAGCCTGAAGAGATCCCAGCTTCCTGCTCTACTCTTTAGTTTGGTTAGGAAGGGCCGAACTCAGGTTATGTGTTTTCAAAAGGGACTATCTTGACTGACTTTCTTCCCTCCTATTGTCATCTCAGCATTGCGAGTTAAGGTATTTTACACTGTCAGAAGCTCAGGAAATAGCAAGCCAGTTCCAGAGGTTTCACACACAAGGCACTCACTGACAGAGGCTAAGTAGATGTTTAACTCTCTCCTCTCTCCTACCAGTGACATCCCCTACACTTTCAAGAAGAAAGGAACTTCTGCCTACCTCTTCACATCTTTTTTTCAGCCCCTCCCAAGAATTCCTTTCCTTCTCCACCCCAGGCCCCCCTAGGGCTGGAAAATGTGGGTGTTGCTTATCTTCCTGGTCACAGTCTGAGACTTGGTCACATGCCAGTGGTGGGCGCTGGCGAGTCTGTGTTACATGGCCCCATCTGTGTGCTGAGCTCTCTTGCCTCTGTTTCTGTGTCAGAGGTCAGCAGGCCAAACGGCCTACCCCCTCCACTGGCCATCCCCCTCTTTGGGCATCGTCAGTTGAGTGGGGAAGCCTCTTTGGGTCTCCTCTGTCTGACCACTAGAGATTCAAGGATGACAGTAGGTCTCAATGCAGACAGTTCCCCAGCCTAGTGGACTAGATTAACTTCTCATGGGGGAGCTTGCGGTGGAATCAGGGAGGTAAGTACAGAGATTAAGAGCTCTGGCTCACTCAATCCCATGTGATGCCAACAATTCACATCTCTAATCAGTTCTTAATTTGTTACAGATTTGTTACACCTTTCTGTGAGGTTTGTGTATAGCTAAAACTAGATCATTATCAAGTCCATTGCACAAAGCTGGGACTTTAATAGATAAAATAGATAATAGATACTATTATCATAGTATCATATGTATCATGGTATTGTACCTTGGAAGTAGATTGAGAAGCATCTTCAAAATAGTAGCTTATAAATGGCTTAGTCTGAAAAATCAATGCTCACTTTCAGGAACCACCACTCTCCTCCCCTCCTTAGGGCAACCTCATCACTATTATTCTGTGGTGACTGACCCATTAATTGCTGTGCTAATGAAATTGTTTCTGTGATGACCTTGGTATAGTTAGTTTTTGCCATATAACAAACCACTCTGAGACTTTATGACTCAAAATGATAATCACGTATTAGATCATGATTCTGTCAGTCAGCAATTTGGATTGGGCTCAGCTGACCAGCTCATCTGTTGGCTCATCTGAATTCATTCATGTTTCTGCAGGTAGCTGGTGGGTTATGAGGAGCTGGTTGATGTAGATGTAGCCTTCATGTGAGCCAGAGTTGGTGCTGGGGTCCTGGGGATGACGGAATAGCACGGTCCCAATAGCCTGGATTTATTCTCAGGGTGACTGGTTCGGAAAAAAGGCAAGCTCCAATGCACACGTTTTTGAAAGCCTCCATTTCTATCTTACTTGTGCAAGATACAAATCTTACTTGTGTAAGATACAAATTGGGCAAAACAAGTCACATGATCACATCTAGACTAAATTTGGTAGAGAACAGAATGGTCCATGATCATAGCTACATGCAATGATTATTGCAGCAATACACCACAGTCCCCTTTGGTGAGTCTGAGTGAAAATACTTTACATTTACGCATTCAAGTGGTTCAAGATTTCTTCTTTAATTCTTTTTGTCAGATACGGTATTTTAATATGCTTGGCATCTGGTCTCTATCCTTGGATTTTATTGCTGACAAGATTTTCTTTTCTTTAATCTTTTATTCCCTTTATTTGGGAAATGATAGTTTGCTGCAGGACATAGTTCTTTTTATAGAAGAAACAGCTGTGATGTCATAACTGAGCCTATTTCCTTGGGGAAATGCATTTATCCACATGCCTTTGGAAATATGATCCCCAGTCCATTTATTAATTTCTGATTTGGCCTCTGATTTCATATGTATCAGAGCAGTTATGTAAATCAGTTCTATAAATCAAAACTGTATTAGTTGATAAATTAATAGTCTTTAAACAGTGTTATTTACTATCTTCTTTTGATTTCTGGTTACTGAGCTGTAATAAGTGAGGAAATGTTTAAGGGAAATTCATTTTCTTTCTCCTTTACAAGGGTCAGTTTGGATTAAGCTTCACACAACCATGTGAGAAACAGAATAATATGTTTCTGATATTAGAAGCTATTAGAGTATTTTTTTTAAATAAGAGTGGTGCTTAAGCAGGAAAATTTTCTGTTAGTAAAAACAAATAGCAATAATATGACTAGTAACTGAAAATGGAAATAAGTAGATTACTTTGAGTCCAAACAAAACATTTTCAATAAAAAATTTCTCAGTGGAACGTTTAGATTCTTATTGAATCTGTATACAATTATATCTTACTCCCCAAACAAAACAGATTTTCAGAGATAAATGTTTTTGGACAGCCGCAAGATTCAATTCAGTTCATTTCAAGATGCAGATTTATTTGAGAAATTAGAAGTAAATAGTTGCCAACAACAACCTGGGGGAGTCCTGTCTATCTTTAGCTGCACTGTTGTTGTTTCCTCCGGAAATATCTCAGAGATGGAGGTGCTTCTTACAAGGATAGAAAAATTGCAGCTGGAGCAGAAATTAATTTGTATTTATAGTCCAAACACCTACATGAATCCTTAATCTGCTTTTTTTATGATCTTTGGGGAATTTATAGAATCATTTAGATTGGAAGAAATCTCCAGCGGGTCATCAGGTTCCCTCTCCTTATAATGGCAGCGCTGATTTTATTATCCTTTAAGCAGCCCTGATAGATGGGTGTCAGGTCTGCCTCATGTTTCATGCATTTAAAAATGTATATTCTCTACCCTGAGTGTATTTAATGTGTAGGAGACAGACTGAAAACTGCCTAGATGCCTGGGAGACCTTTTCTGAGTTCCTGACACAGTCTCCTCTCGAACAGATGCCAGATATGTAACGTATTAAGCATTATATTGATGCCATCAAACTGAGTTTGCTTTTGGCTTCTGACAATGGAAACTTTCCCCTGCTGTGAATACCCAGTATACTGTGATAGAAAATTGTTCCTTCTTACAGCCTTCTTTTTGCAGCATCCAGGAACCTGCCCTCCCCCCAGTTAAGAGAGCTGGCATGGTAGACCATTTCTGAACGTAAAGGTATTTGAAGGTATCTAGGATATCTGCAGAAGTTTGTGAGACGCAGAGGAATATAGTGAGGTATATCGGGGAGGAAATGAGACCGGTCTCTATGAACAGTATGTGAAAATCCAGACCATTACTTATGGTTCCACTTAGTGACAACAGACAGTTCTACATAATCAAAATTTGCTGGGTACTGACAACAGTGAGTGCCTAAATATCTGTAGAAACACTCTTTGAGACAGTATATAACTTGGTGTTGTTTGAAACAGCAGTAAGTGCCAAGGGGTGAGAACAGGGGAGACTAATAAGAACAGGTTCCCTCAGGGACAAAGAAGGTGTGACTGGGCTGGACTTTGATGCATTAAAATGATTCACCCAACCATCTCCAGAACATATGTGCTGAAGCAGGTCTCGCTGAATCCTGGGAAGACCAGTGACTGCCGTTATGACCTTGGGCAAGCAGGAAGCTTACCTTTTCAGAGTCCCAGTGACTCCAGCTATACAGTGAGGAGAGCTAATCATACCTGGTTTATAGGGTGCTTGGGAGGATCAAATGAGGACCCTCGTTTAAACTGCTGAGGACAGAGCTCGACACACAGGCTCCTTGGCGTCAAGTGCATGTGAGTGGTATGTTGGTGTCAAGCAGGGTGGAGCACACAGGTGAAGTCACAGAAAGTTTTCTTGAGAGAGGCATATTTGAGAATAAGTAAAATGGCATTTTAGTCTCAGAGAAGATGAAGAATTTAAGTTTTCATGTAGGGTGAGTACATTTGAGGTATGAAGTAAGTATGGCAGAGGGGGGCAATTTGAGGTGGTCCTGTGAGTGTGTGTGTGGATGGGTCCACTGTGTGTATGTGCACAGGTCTCTGTATGCTTGTTTTTATTCATACACACATAACAGGAGAAAGAATGAAGACCACACGCTCTTTATCTGATAGGAACAGGGAGGAGGAGAGAGCTTCTGTAGCACCACTGTCTGTGATGGAGAGTAGAGTCTCGAAAGATCCCTCTGGCTGTTCAGAACAGGGAGACGGGATCTTATAGGCCTTGGTGCCAGTAGCGCCACAATAGCATCATCAGTCTTTCAGTCCCAAGAAGACTGCACAGAATAATCACCCAGGACCATGGGCATGACATGAGCTGATACAGGGAGGATCCAAGGGGCAACAGAAGCATCAGGAGATGGATGATGTGTCATTTCTCCTTGATGGCTGTTTTCATGTTACCTTCTCACCTTCTGGTCTTGTTCTGGAAACAAGTCTGTTTAGTACTACAGAACTTAATACAAAATTTTCCACTTCTCTAAAATTTTATTAAGTACCCTATGGAACAATTTGCATAAGGTCCAATTTCCCAAGTTGTCGACTGGGCAGCAAAATGACCTCATACTTTTTCATTTAGTTTCATGCCATTATTTATATCAAGAGGTGGTTGGTTTGCATTTTGATTAGGCAGATGTGAAAACTGGACGTGTTTTTTCCCCTCTATTATTTTAGAGCTAAAACCACACTGTTGCTCTTGCTCAGGCAGCCCAAAACAAACAAAGCCATAGCTATAATGGTCAGTGTTCAGCAGTTAAGTAAAAAGGTAAAAAGAATCAGGTGAAGTTACTTTTACTTTTATGCATAGTTTAACTCAGTTAACCCACAAAATATATTTTAATATAAAGTGAATTTTAAGCTACATCTTTTTTTTGCTCTAAGTCTACAATATCTGGCATATATTTTATAATTGTAGCACATGTCAGCTAGAGTATCTGTATTTCAAGTGTTTCATAGCCACATGTTGTGAATGGCCATGATATTAACCAGCTCTGCTCTGTGTTATGGCCATGATGACTTAAGCACCTGGTTGACTGCTAAGTTCTTTCTGACTTATTGACTATGCTAGATAATCTGAAAGACAGTGCTAATGGCAGAAGCAGAGAACACTTAGTCATTTTTGTGAGTCATTCATTCATTCTCTTTTTTATTCATGTGTCTTATTTACTCATTCAGTCATTTGTTTGGTTAGAGATTTATTTATTTCAATAAATAATGTGAAAACTCTGGAATAAAATAAAAATTGGATTTCAATGTAATCTTGGAGTGTGAGAAAGCCCTTCCTTTCTCATTGGGAAAAAAGCTAATGGAGACAAGCAGAGTGTAAATAAAACACACCACTCCCCATCTAGAATCATGAATAATGTCTTGTTATTTGGTTCAGATTAAAGTAATTAGGGCAGGTCATTCAGACTGGCTGAAGTTCTCTTCAAAAATCCATTTTCTTTCTAGAGGGAACTATCATGAATTTGATGTATCCCTTCAGTATATTTT
Organism: Uropsilus gracilis; assembly: GCA_004024945.1. NCBI lineage: Eukaryota > Metazoa > Chordata > Mammalia > Eulipotyphla > Talpidae > Uropsilus > Uropsilus gracilis. The sequence goes on along the minus strand of PVHY01020497.1, from coordinate 7,743 downwards.
TATTCCTTTTATTGTAAAATGATGAATCTGCAAACAATGTAGAGAAATACTTGATACATTTTGCACCTACACACGTGGTATAGTGTAAGCATCTTTGCTAATTTTGTTCCTTTTTCCCCCTCCTATGCAACATTAAATTTTTGAGAACTATCTGTGACATACATACATGCTGTAGGTGTTCTATTGTGTATATCTTCTATATTAATTTATTTTTATGATGGATCATTTCCCCCCCTCTCAAATCCATTATTGTAAAAGTGTTCCAGTGGGAATTCCTAAACAAGTTTCCATGTATGCATATATAAGCATCTCTTTATGGTCCCTCTGTACCTGGAGGGAGGAAAAGACTTTTAATTAAAAAAGTGAAGACAGAAATCATAGGAGCGATAATTTTGTCCATATAGGGCTAGCTAAAAATTTCATCAGCATGGCAGAAAGCATTTTAAACAAGGAATGGATAAAAAAAATTTATAGCAAACAGGGGAAATAAAAGGTGAATACCCCTAATATATAAAGAACTACAAATCAATTAAAAAAGGCAATCAAGTCAATGAATAAATTGGAAGAGATCATTTGTGAACAATTCATTGAGAAAGAAATAGGAAAGGCTAATGGACATAAAGTATGTTTAATGCTATTAGTAATCAAAGGCATAAACATTAAAAGAGTGGTCATCCTTTTTTGCCTATCAGATTGGCAAAGATGTAAAAAGAATGATAATACCTGGTGCTAGTGGGAATGTGGGAATAAATTGGCACTTTTATGTACTGAGGATGGAGTTTAAATTGATGTCAACTTTCTAGATGAGAGGCTGTATTAAAGATCTTCGAGTGCAACCCCTGATTCAGAAATTCTACATTAGGAATTAGTCCAGAGAAAATAGACAATGTAAATATGTTACGGTGAAGATGCCTATAGTATGTTCTTTATGCTATATATGTAGCATATATTATGGTTCATGTATACATGAATATTGGTTCATATATATATGCATCATTGGTTCATATATACATACATAAATGTATGTATGTATGTATGTATGTATATATGTTTGTATGTATGTATATAATGATGATAATGTATCTCAAACGGGAGTCTACCTAAATCAGCTGAAGTTTAAAAGACAAACAACATTGTGATAACACTGAGGATGTGGTTAATCTGAAGAAACTATAAAAACCTTCCAGGAGAAGTTACTTTGAGTGGGGTCCTGTGGAATAAGAAATGGCTTAATAAGGGATAGAGGTGAGAGTGTAAGAAGGGCATTTTGCAAGGGAAAGGGGGCTTAGGAGATCAGGATGGACCAGGGAGGGACAGTGACTTAGTGTGATAGTAACATAGGGACTATGAACAGGAACAGAGCAAGGCTGGGCCCTTTCTGCTCTGAGTCAGTGCTGTGATATCCTAGTGTTGTTACTGGAACCTTTTTAGGACTTAATCACGAAATCCCAATTATTTGTAGTTATTTCAACTTGAATATGCCATTTCATCAGAGTATTTCTGGTTTTAAATTTAATTTGGTTAACTCAAAATTATGTATTATTCCAGAGAATTTTTTGAGGTAGTGAGATTTCTGAGTTGTCTCCCATCAACTCCAGCAGTTTGGTAGTTTAAGATCCTTTCTTTATGCAGTTGTCATTGTCAACATACAGTTAGTTATCCAGCTGCTCTGTTCTCTCCCAGCTCCTCTTAGCATTGGTCATCCTTCTGGTGCTTCCCTTTTCTCTTATCTTTCAGGGCTCAGTTTTGTAGATTCCTTTCCCTTGTTGAGTCTCTTCTTTTTTGATTCTTTCTCTAATTCTCCCAAGTTGTGAGGTTGGACAAGAAAATGAATATTGTCATGAAAATATTCACTAATGAACTAGCCATTTAAGTAGCTACTGCCTACTCAGTCATCCCTCCCATATCACATGACCAACCCCTGCCCTTATTGACATCATTGATCTCTCTTTTTCCAGTAAGAGTGTCCAATGTTAGTAATATCCAAAGCAAGTGCAAATGTAATGCAAATAATTGCACATACTTCAAATGATCCCAGTTATCATAAAGTCAATGTAAATGATATTAGAAAAATGCTGGAATCATAATCGAAGACAATGACAAATACATCTTTTCAGGTAGTAAAGAGAAAATTGAACAGGTGTGAGTGTAGTCACCTCAAAAATGTCTACATTATCCAAAGGTATTTTGGAAGAAATTAATAGTCTTTGAATATTTATGCTAAAGGAAGTCTTGTTTCTTTTAAAAAAATAATTGGTCAAACTACTTAAATAAGATGCAAAAAGCATAAAGAAGATATGGCTGAATCTTACTACATTAAAATTAAGAATCTCTGTTCCTCAAATCACTTTGAAAAAGTAGGCCACAAAAATTTGCTGTCTTTACCTATCAAGAATATATTAAAAGTGACCAATCAACAAGGAAAAGACAACTTCATAGAAAAATAATGCATGTGAACACACATTTCCTCAAAATAGGAAACACAAGAGAATAAACCTGCAAAGTGCTCAACCTTATCAGTAGTGAAATGAGGTATAAGACCACATTGAATTACAATTTTACTGTTTCTGGAGGGACAAAGGTAAGATGTCTATTATTGTTATCTATTTCTCTCATAAATTACCACTAATTCCATAGTAAAATAGTATGCACAATGTCAGTTTCAGTGGTACAGGAGTTTGGGTGTGAATTAGCAGTGTCCAGAGTTGAGGAATGCCTGACCACACTAAGAAATGGCACAGATGCAGATTAGTGTGGATTTTTGTACTCTACTCTGGAAGATAATTGTACACTATTTTAAAAAGTTGAATATTCACATACCTTTAAGGTGCAGCAATTTCACACCCAGATCTACATCCTGATAAAACTTGTATGTATGAACTAGGGGACACACATAAGAATGCTCATAGCAACATAGAAACAACTCAAATACCCACTGACAGGAGAATGGATGAATTAGGGAATTCTCATGCAAAAGATAGCAAAGGAAGAGAGTGCATGTCAAATCTCTTCATATCCAATAAAGAGAATCACATAAAGGGAAGCATACAAGAGCAATAATAAATCTTAGAACCACTATGTTGAGCAAAATAAGCTAGTAAAGGAAAATTTGGACTGAAGTTTTATAAAACTCAAAGTAAAATGACAGATAGATGATGAAATGATATGAAAAAAATCAGGCGATCATAGCAAGATTCAGAGTAATGCTTGTGGTGGCACATGTGTGGTACAGGGTTGAGATGGAGAGAGATTCACATGATAGCTTCTAAGTGTTAAAAGTTTCTGTTCTAGAAGTTGCATGGTAGGTTCGTCATGATCATTCACTTTATTATTTTGCCTTATATAGTTGTATATGCTGCATAAATTCTTTTCTTACATAATAAAAACTTAAGATATGGTCCTGTGGAAGTCAGATATGTGAAGAAAATTAAGTTGTGCTTAATTAATATGTTAATTTCATCAGAAAATTATTTCAATTACAATATAATTTTAGAATTATAAGATAAACATGAGTTTTCAATCAATTTTTCAAAGGAAAAATATCTCATTCAAACTTCTCCCCTTATTATAGAAATTGGTCATCATTTTCAGTGGATTGATTTTAAGAGGCTTTACCTGTTACTTTGTTTTCAGCGGTGAGACCTTTCTCGATTCCTAATATAAATACCACTGCTGCTATTACTACACCACCAAAAGTTCGTCTGAAATATTTTCCTTTCTACTGTACATGCAGTGGGTCACTTCTCTACCTTTGAACCTGCCCTCAAACTGTACTCTTTTCTTAGTACCTCTTTGAGGACCTGGTATTACTCTTTCTTTTTTAACAGCTTAGTTTCCCCCTTCAAGTAAATTCCTTGAGGTCTTGGACCTTACTTATCTTTGCATAAAACCAACCCCATCACATACCTTGTGCCGGTGCTACATAAAAATCTGGTTGAAATTTCCTAGACTTGTTTTCTTTACCAATTTTAAGAAAAGTCAACACGCTCATCACTTACCTACTTTTTAAGCTGCTGAGTATTTGCAAAGCTAAAATGAGCCAAGTGTGGCAATAATGAAGCTTAGGCTATTCTAGAGAATTATTAACTATGTACAGTTTTTTACCACTATAAATACATGTATTTGGAAATAAAATTTCCTGCAAAAGAGCTCTCAAGAAAGTTTGTGTTACGTGTGGCAAAAAGCTCCAGAAGCATTTTTCCTATTGTGACAAAAATGGTGAAGGTTAGTGCATGCAAATTTCACATATGCCTCACGAAATACTTAATCTTCTACATCCGAAGCCAGGAACCACTGTGTAACCAAGTAGTTCTTCACAAGGAACTCAGCTGTGTAATTCTGTTTCATCCCCAAATTCAGCATCTTCCATCCTCTCCAGGGGACTTTGCCATTTCATGACATCATAAACAAGATAGGTCCAGAATTCATTTTCACGGACACCATCGTTATAAAGCTAATAAACAAGAAAACCCCCAAGGTATCAGTCATTATTTTTTCCTTTTCTAAGACTAGGTAGAAATTTAAGGTCTTTCAGTTTCTAATTTATTTTCCTACTAACAAAAAAATAGGCATTTCTAGATAAACTAGGCAGTTTTCTAGAGTTGCCTTTTTATAGAGAAGGAAGTAATTTAGTTTAAAATTAGGAGTATGGATGGAGGTGGGAGGGTGGCAAAAGGACTGGAACCAAGCAAAAAATAACAGTATGTTGGATATTTTTAATGATAGGGAAGAGTTATGTGTGCAGTTAGAATTTCTGTGCTTTAAAGGGGCAGTTTAAAAAACCAACATATTGTTCAGTTGAGGATTGTAGTTGAGTTATGCCTGCATTTTTGTACTTAGGTGTGTCAGTGAGTACATGCACTACGAGTAGCATTTACAGAGCTAATTAATTTGAATTCATTTGCAAGTCTTATGAATTAAAAAAAAAAGCAGTTGAAACCACTTGCGTGATCAGAAAACCACTATACACATTTAAGTAAGAGATCAAGTTTGTACATCAAGCAATTTTCTGAGTTATACACAGTATGTATAATAAGGAAATCGACATCAAAGTCACGAAACTTAAAGCACTAGCTCGGTAGTGTGAATTAAACAAGTTCTGCTCACTAGAAGATGTTACCCAATGATCCAATTCAAATAAAAGTTCTCAACATAAATATATCTCACCTCATCTCACCTTTATTGCTAAAATGTGATGGGCATAGTTCGCTGACAATGTAACATGCAAGCAGCAAAATTATCAAACTTCTAGAATGAGCAGAATGGTACTACAATGATTGTACGAAGGAGATATAGAAAGATCCATTGTGGTTCTGACCTTGGAGATTTACAGTTCAATCGGGGAGAAAGAATGACTTCTTAACGTTTAAGTCCTAAGGAAATCTAACATGCCTGTTGACATTTAGAAAAGAGATTTTTCATTAATGTTTTGTACAGTAGGTTCTCTTCAAATTAGTGATTTTGGGATTTAAAAAAAAACCACGACTTCATCCTGAACTCACCTGGGTAGACTAAAGACAAGATGGTGTCTCTTTCCTTGGTGTGCATGGTATCTGAGTGTGAGTGAGCAACTTTCACCCTGGTGGGCACAGATAAGCATGTCTCTGCATCAGGAGGAGAGCTGCCTGTTTTGAATGAGTTAGCTAGTTCACGAGGTGAGGCAATTATTCCCAACGCTTGCCCAAGCAGATTGACGAATCCAGGGTGAGCTGAGTCAACGCACTGGTGTTCACCAAACACAGATTCAGATGAAAAAAGAATAAATTAGTTCCCCTCAGCAGTTATTGCCTTGAGTGGGCGAGCCGAGGAAGAAGAGGTGGTAAGGTGCACATTGAAAGTGAGCTACCTTCTGTTTTCAGCTGAGGATGCAAAGCAAAAGATGGAATATAAACTGACAACGAATATGAAATTGCAACTTTGTGGGGAAAGGAACTCCAAGAGCAACTCAATTTCTTCCTCTGAATTGCTCCAGAATAGCACTGACTCTAATTTGCATAGACTGTTCAGAGTGTCGACTTTTAATTTATTGTCAGATAAAATACAAATACCTGAAGTCTGAGTGAATCCATAGCTGGAGTTTCCCATCTGGGGTTACACACTGTCACCATGTAATGACAGCATTATATGGGACTAATGCTGTAATTAATTCCTTACCACTGTACTCAGCTGGTACTGACAACGAGCCATGCTATTATCTCGCATAACTTGGCAGAGACTTTTACAACAGAAAGAATCCATAACCACGTCTGACAGTCTGTCCAGCTGAGAGAAAGGGGTGTCTAGGAGAGCATCATTTTAAGCTTGGTTGTAATATGGTTAATGCTCACCGGACACACTCGGCCAAAAGTATGGTCGGCTAGTCTCTTGTTCAATCTAGCTTCTTTTTTGTTTGTTTGCTCAGCTTAGTTGTTCATAAAATAATTTGGTGAGGCATGCTACAAAGTAATATTGATGTGCATTATGAACAATCTCTGAATAAAGAAATGCCAACTTAAAGATGCAATCTTTTGTTGGTAGGGAAATAATAAACTATTTATGATTTTCTTATGATGTTTCATTGACATATGGTGCTTCTAACCCAGTTACAAATTAATTGACTTGGTTTAAAAGGAAATGGATGCAATTTAATGAAGAAGGACAGGATATGTATTACAAGGCAGCTGGTTCTGCCACTGCTGGCTTATGGAGACAATATACGTTGGACAGCTAATGAGTCTCTGTTGCATAAGATAGATTCTCTTTATAATAGAATTGCACGCTTTGTCTCTAAATGGGGTTATTATACACACCATTGCACAATGTTTGAAGAGCTTGGTTGGCTCTTGTAGAGGGTTAGGAGTGAAATAAATTGAAAAACAATCGTACTTAAGACCTTCAATCCATCAAACACTCCATATTTATCTAAATTACTAACACGTTCTCCCAAAATACAAATCTGTATGACACACATGGCTGGAATGTTAATGCTGGCTAGCCTTCATCTTGGCTTTATCAGTTCAGCTTTCTGGTATGCACAGTGACCAAAGTCCATGCTCCTTGAAGCTTGACAACGCATTTCAAGCTCTGACTCCCTTTCCTTTCCCTCTGCTCTTCAGACTTGTGCTGTCTTGAAGTTTCATTTGATATTTTTTCATGCCTGCACACACATCACTATTCCTGGTTATTTAACTCTCCAAACTTTTTGACTGTGAGGATGCTAACAGTTTTAATGGTAATTCACTCATTTCTTCACTTTTCTCCACACGGTGGGTCCTCACTGTTTAGAGTTGCTCAGTTATCCTTTAGAATAAATCGATTTCATTCTATAGCCTTGAAGGAAAACTTGGAAGTGATAGAAGGAGGCAGGATAAGTGGTAACATCATTGGTGTTGTGTGGGAAGACTGCATGGGCAGGGCTCACTGAGATGATGAGGTAGAGTCACCCTCTCGCCTCTGGTACCCTCTCACCTGGCTTCCACCTTCTGGCTCCATTCTTCTGTTGATATGATCATGTAGCCTTTCGGAATTTTGTAGCTCAATTTGGTCCAGTATTTTTTAGGGTTACAATGCATCTTCATGCCCCAGTGGTGGTGTTGCTGGGAATGGTGACTCTGAGTACATCTAGAGTACCTAGGTGTGTAACTTGTGAGGAACTTTGGATATATCCTTCATTCTGCAGAACCTTGGGGGTCTCCCAAGGTGAGGTAACAATGTTGGCTTCTTCCAGCCTCTCTCTCCCTCCCTCCCTCCCTCCCTCCCTCCCTC
>PVHY01020496.1:0-25438 GCA_004024945.1 Uropsilus gracilis | reverse complement strand
TGAGAAGGCTGGGGATGGTGGTAAGAACCCACGAGTGGAAAGTTTAAACTGTGTTTTAAAGTTTTTCTTTCCTGCAGTTTTTGGAGCTGAAAGCAGAGAGCAGTTGGCTGGCTTTTGCATATCAATGGTAAAGGTGATCAGTGAAAATGCTAATGAAGAGTGTGTAGCCTGCTTTGTAGAGAGAAGCAGGCAGATAGCTATATCCAGTTAAGTAAAGTCAGAAAGTCTTCATTATACCCTGTTTCAAAAGCACCATTTAGATACTATGTTTCCAGTTATATACCTTTCATTTTTCCAACTTTTCCACCAGAGGAATTGCTGAAAGTAACTGAAACTGGGTGCCCCTAATCCCCCCTACCCCAGGTTGTGGCATTTAACAAGGTACTATGCTCCCATTGGCTGGTGGCAGTTAGCCCTGCCCCCTTAAGGTGCTCTTCCCCCATTGGCCGGGGGCAGTTGGCTCCGCCCCGATTTTGGGGTGGCAGTTGAAAGCTGCCAGAGGTGGCAGTTGGAGGAGGAGGGAGGAAAAAAAAAGGAGCAGTTGGAAAAAGGGAGTGGGACCAGAAGCAGGGGGCGAAAAGGCAAAGAGCCGAGTCTAGGAGGAGACAGAGACCATTGAGGGAAGAAAGAGAACTTCTAGAGAGAGAGAGAGAGAACCTTTGGAAGAGGAGAGAAGAGAATGGCAGGCGGGTAAAGAGTACCCCGAGTGACCAGGCTGGGCAGAGGCCCCCTGGAAGAGTGAGCTGGAGGTGACGAGGAGCCATGGTGGCTGGCAGAAGTGTGGCCAGTGTGGAGAGTGTGGCGTTGTAGCAAGGTGATGTGGAAAGCTGGTACCTAGAGACGGCCAGAGATTTGGAAAGCTGATTTCTGCATCAGCAATCGTGGACGAAGTTTGAAGAGCCTTGGAGAAGTCGAGCAGCTTGGAACACCAGAGAGAAAAGAAGAAAAGAGAGGACGCCTGCGAAAGGACTGGACTTTGCGAAAGTGCCTTCCTCTGAGGTTCAGAGGGGCAAAGGAACCATCATTGGACTGTGCCTTGGGGACCTTTGGGTCTGAGAATGGTGAATGGGGTAAGATAACTGCCACGTGTGGCTTTCACGACATTTTGTTCTCCCTGTTCAGCTCCCTTGTTAATAAAACCTTGTTGTTAAACTGCAATTTGAGTGGCAACTGCTAGGCGCGGGTGAAGCTGACCCTTGGGAGTTCCTGGGTTGGAGCGCTCTTGCCCTGCTTTCCCTTTTGATAATCCCTTTCCGATTTCATAACTAGGATTCGTAGTCACATGACCATATTCCTTTTTGACATATGAATTAGTTAATTTATTGACTATTTATAGATGAAAAATAGTAGTACACATAGAATCAATATACAATATGGCATACAATCAGAATGCATTTTTATTCATGGCTTATACTGCCCCAATAAAATGTTTCCAGTGAGGAATTGCTTACTCTTTAGGATAAACAAAACAAAACAAAACCTAAAAACAAGCAGGAGTGTCAGGACTCTTGAAAATTCTCAGGTAACAGAAAATGCCATTGTCACTTTTAATTTTTTTTTATCATGTGTCAAATGTATTTAGTGTCAGAATAAAAAAAAACTAAAATTTAGAACCTTGTTTAAAGTTAAGCCTTGCCCTTACCTCATTTGTAGGTGGGAAGTTGAGGAAGGCGTAGGTTCTTCTGTCCTTGTACCTGAAACATCACAATTCTTTTGTAGTTAGGATGACAAAAGGAAGAAGGGGGGAGGAGCAGAAGTGTAGCCACTTCTAAGTTTTAAATGGTCTTTAATTTTCTAGGCTTGGTAGAATTTAAGGCAGGCCACATTTCCGACAGAGGGTTTTGTGGATTCTTGGGAGTTTGCACTTATAGCCGGTGATGTCTCAACTTCAGTTCCCTTGATCCAAGCAAGTGCTGTCTCCATTGAAGCCACCACCTGCTTCTTCTCCTAGGAACAGTTTCATTTGTCTGCTGCTCATTTTCTGACACCTGCCTGCTCCTAAGATTCCCTGCAGTCAATCTTTTCTCACTTTTGACCCATCTCTCATCTATGAAGAAACACACACATTCTTCCCCTGGACAAATTTTGAATATGAGCAACTCTCCACTCATGCTGCAACACAGGTGGCATGCTAGCCCACCTCTCATGTGATTTTCCAGGAAGGAGCTAGGCCTTTGTCTTCTTCCGAACCAGGAAGATATTTTAGACTTTCTGATGAGTTGTGCTCTTATCTCTCTGTTATGTGACCCCAACATTTTGCTTTGGTGGGAAATGAGGCTATACCTTTCTTTGAAAAAGCGCTTAAAATATTTTTTTCTCTTGTCTCCAACAATCTTTGTGTAAACTAGTAATTCCTTTGGAGTGTAGCACCCATTGTTTCTTGATACCTCACTTAACACTTTCATTTCTTACACCTTTAAGTATGAGTTTCGCTTATTTGTTCCAAATGCTAATGTTAGAAATTTGTTGTTTGGATGACATTTGTTGTTTGTCCCTCCAATATGGCTATAACTCAGTAAAGAAGTGCTCCAAAGAACAAACCGCTGTGGTTTCTGACCAGCCCTGCTTTCTGAAGGGAAACAAATGGATTCTCTCTTTGCTTAGCAGTGCATGAAGCATTTGGATCTTTTCCAACTGGTGGCCCAGGAGAAGAATCAGTAATTCCAGGACATGGGTCACATAGCTTTCACACTGCCTGGAGCAGAGAAGGAGCACAGGATTCCCAGACACATGTGGGCGGTCTTGTCTATGACCTCCTCACCCTGGTTGTTTGAAGATATAAATGTCCTGCAGGGCTGTTGGTGGGAACTGCTGAGTTTAGCATGCTTGAGGACTAGGATTGAAAAGGGCTTGATAGAGAGGGCCACTGAGAAATCAGGAGCCAGAAGGGCTAAGGGTAGGAAGTAAGAGTGGACACTGTTACAGGGGACAAAATCAGATCACCTAAGTATGTTGTCAGTCTCATGTACTTCACTCTTTCCCCCTTCACTCTAGTCACAGCAAAACGTAACTGCCATATCTAAATATGTCATGCCCTTCCACATTCTTGATTTTCACATGCTATTCCTCCAAGAAGGAATACCCTTCCCATTCCCAACCTCCTTCCAGCTGCTTCTGCTCAACCATCAAGACCTACTTTAAGTTTCTATGAAATCTTCCTGCCGTTTTCCCCATCTGGCTGCTGTGTCATTTTTAACATGTCTCAGTTCCAGTTAGGAAAGCATATTGTTGACTTTTCCTCACTATCCAAAAGATAGTATCTCTACACATGGACTGCGCCATATTCATTTTTGTATAGGCACACCTCAAAGATATTTGGGTGGATCCAGAACACCATCATAAAGCCAACTTGCATTAAAGTGAGCCACATGCATTTTTTGTTTCACAGTGCATAAAAGCTATGTTTATACTGTAGTCTGTTAAGTGTGCAATAACATTTTGTCTTAAAAGTGCATGTTTCTTTAAAATGTATATGCCTTAGCTGTATTGCTAAAAAATGCTACCATTGTGTAAGTCTTAAGCAAGTCATAGTTGTTCTGCAGAGGGTCTTGCCTCTGTGTTGATGGCTTCTGACTCATCAGGGTGGTGGTTGGTGAAGGTGGTTGCAGGAAGATGGCTATGGCCATTTTTTTTTGGCTTTTTTTAAATTAAATAATTTATTTATGTATAAATTTCACATCTTGTGATCTCTGGGGTTACCCCCTCATACCCTCCCTGACCATTCCCACTCTGTCCCGGCCCCCTGCCCCCCAAGTTGTGTACTTTAATTTGGTTGTTAGCTTGTTTTGACTTCATGACTTTTGTTTATCTTTCCCATGTCCCATATAATAGTGAAACCATTTGGTTTCTTTCTTTTTCTTTTTGACTTGTTTATGTTAATATGATCTCTTCTAAGTCCATTCATGTTATCATAAAATCATCCAATTTGTCATTTTTAATTGATGAGTAATATTCCATTGTGTATATGTACCACATCTTTTTCATCCACTCATCTGTTTTGGGACATTTCGGTTGCTTCCATGGCAATTATAAATAGTGCTGCAATAAACATCCAAGTGCAGGTTCCCCTTTGTACAAGCACTGAGGTCTCTTTTGGTTAGATTCCCAAGAGAGCATTTGCTGGGTCAAATGGTAATTCCTTTTTCATTAATTTGAGGCCCCCCGACACAGCTTTTCATAGAGGTTGGACCAGTTTACACTCCTACCAGCAGTATAAGAATGTTCCCTTCTCCCCACATCCTCACCAGCACTTGTTGTTGCCTGTTTTTTGGATGTGGGTCATTCTTACTGTTGTAAGGTGGTATCTTATTGTGGTTTTGATTTGCATTTCCCTGATTGCTAGTGATGTTGAACATTTTTTCATGTGCCTGTTGGCCATTTGTATTTTCTCTGAAGAAGTGTCTTTTTAATTCTTCTCCCCATTTTTAAACTGGGCTTTTCACTTTGTTTTTGTTAAGTTGTGTGAGTTCTTTGTGTATCTTTGTTATCAGACCCTTATCACTTGTATGGAGGGTAAAAAATTTTTTCCCATTTGGTTGGGTTTCTTTTCGTATTTTCTGTTATCTCTTTTGCTGTTATCTCAGAAGCTTTTTAGTTTGATGTAGTCCCAGCTGTTTATGTTTTCCTTCATCTTTTTACCTGCTATAGCTGTATCCAGAAATTTCTGGGTTATAACTCACAGAAGATTTTGCCCAAGTTTCCCTCTATGTATATTATGGTTTCCAGTCTTACATCCATGTCTTTTATCCATTTTGAGTTGATTTTAGTACATGGTGTGAGGGAGCTGTCTTGATCCATTTTTTTTGCATGTTTTAGACCAGTTTCCCCAGCACCATTTATTGAAGAGGCTGTCCTTGTTCCAATGTAAGTTTTTCACTCCTTTGTTGAAGATTAGTTGACTATATATGTGTGGTTTTATTTCAGGGCACTCAGTTCTATTCCATTGGTCGGATTGTCTGTTTTTGTACCAATACCAAACTGTTTTAATTACTATGGCTTTGTAGTATAGTTTGAAGTCTGGAGTTGTAATACCTCCGTTCTCCTTTTTTTCTGGTCAGGAGGTTTTTTGATATTTGAGGTCTTTTGTTATTCCTTTTGAATTTCTGTAATTTTTGACCTATCTTTTAAAAGAATGTCATTGGGATTTTATAGGAATGCATTGAATCTGTAGATTGCTTTTGGTAGGATGGCCATTTTGATGATATTAATTCTTCCAGTCCATGAGCAGGGAATGTCTTTCCATTTCCTTATGTCTTCTTCTATTTCTTTTGGCAGTGTTTTAAAGTTTTCTTTGTATAGTTCTTTCATGTGTTTTGTTAGGTTTATTCCCAAGTATTTAATTTTTTTTTGTTGCGATGGTAAAAAGGATGGTTTTTCTGATTTCTTCTTCTTCTATTTAGCTTTTTGCATATAGGAATGCTACTGACTTCTGTGTGTTGATTTTTGTATCTGGCTACCTTACTGAACTGGTTTATTATTTCAAGTAGTTTTTCTGTGGATTTTTTTGGGTTATCTATATAGAGAATCATGTTATCAGTATATAATGATAGCTTCAGTTCCTCTTTAACTATTTGTATTCCTTTTATGTCTTTCTCTATTGCCCTAGCTAGAACTGCCAGTACAATGTTAAAAAGTAGTGGGGAGAGTGGGCATCCTTGCCTTGTTCCAGATCTTAATTGGAATGATTTTAGTTTTTCCCCATTTAGGATGATGTTTGCTGTAGGCTTGTCATAGATGGCTTTTATTATGTTGAGGTATGTTCCTTTAATCCCCAATTTTTCAAGGGCTTTTATCATGAATGGATGCTGGACTTTGTCAAATGCTTTCTCTGAATCTATCAATATGATCATGTTGATGTGGGGTATTGTGTTAATTGATTTCCAGATGTTGAACCATCCTTGTGCCCCTGGAATGAATCCCACTTGGTCAAGGTGAATAATTTTCTGCATTGTGTTCATTAGGGAAATTGGAAATTATGTGTCTGTATTCATTAGGGAAATTGGTCTATAGTTTTCTTTCTTGGTGCTGTCCTTATTTGGTTTTGGTATGAGTGTGATGTTTGCTTCATAGAATGTGTTTTGCAGTTACCCTTTTTAAATTTTTGGAAAAGTTTTAGTAGTGCAGGTGTTATTTCATTTCATCTTTGAATGTCATGTGGCCATTTCTTAAATAAGACCACAGTGAAGTTTGCCAAATTGATTCACCCTCTCATGAAACATTTCTCCATAGCATATGATACTGTCTGATAGCTTTTTATTTACAGTGGAACTTTTTTCAAAACTGGACTCATTCCCCTCAAACCCTGTTATTGCTTTATTAACTAAATTTAGGCAATATTCTAAATCCTGTCTTTTCAATCACATTCACAGCATCTTTACCACTTGTAGATTCCATGTGAAGAAACACTTTATTTATAAAAAGCATCTATTATAGTTGTTTCATGAGACTGTAGTAATTTAGTCACAGCATTAGGTTCTACCTTTAATTCTAGTTCTCTTGTTATTTCTACCATATCTCTGATTACTTTCTCCATTGAAGTCTTCACCCTACCCACCATATTGCTGATTACTTTCTCCATTTAAGTCTTCACCCTACCCACAAAGCAATCCATAAGGATAGAATCAACTTCTTTCAAAATCCTGTTAATGTTTTTACTTCTTCCCAAGAATTATGAATGCTCTCAATAGCATTTGGAATGAAGAATCCCTTCCAGAGGTTTTCAATTGACTTTGTCCAGATCCATCAGAGGAATCACCATCAATAGCAGATGTAGCCTTAAGAAATATTTTTCTTAAAAAAATACACTTGAAACTAATTACTCCTTGATCAAAGGATTGTAAAATAGTGCAGGCATGAAAAGAACATTCACTTTCTTATACATGTTTATTGTCCATGTTTCTTACTGTACACTTCCTTGTACAATAGTATTTTGAGAGGAATCTTTTTTTCTCCTTTCAGCAGTAAGTTTCAATTGCTGTCTTAAAATAGCCACCAAGCTATGTAAAAAGTTGTGCTATCATCCAGTATTGGTTGTTCCACTTATAAAGGTAAATTAGATTTAGCATCATTCTTAAGGGCCCTAAGATTTTTAGGATGGCAAAGGAACAATGACTTCAACTTAAAGTCACCAGAGTCTACTATTAACCTCTAACAGGAGAGTCAACTTATCCTTTAAAACTTTGAAGCCAGGCATAGGCATCTCAAGCTGTGAAAGTTCTGCATGGCATCTTATTCCAATAGAAGACTGTTCTGTACATTGAAAAGTTACTGTTTATCAATAATCTTAGTTTGATCATCTGGATAACTTACGTAGTTATCCAGAAGAGGTAGCCACAGATGCTGCCTCAGCTCTTGCTGCTTCATTTTATATTTGATGTTATGGAGACTTCTTTTACATTTTTTTTTTTTACTGCTTATTAATAGTCACCTCTGGTGGTTATTTTTTAATTTTTTTTTAATTTTTATTTTTGTATATTTTACGATATATAATTGTATAACTTCTAATCCCCATGGGAATACCCCCCACACACCACATCTCCCCTGGTCTCTTTGCCTCCTTTCTTTTTGCTGTTTGTCCTTGTTTAGTCCTTTAGTCTTTTCTTTTCTTTCTTTTTTTTTTTCTTTGATCCATTTCCTCGTCCTTGATGATGGTGCGATTTCCCCGGACTTCGTATAACATGCTGTTTATCATTCCTGTACTGCTTTTGGAGCACCTTTGGTCTTGGTGGGTCTCATCTCCACGGTTTGTTTCTCGTTTTGTTGCTCCTTCATTCATGCTTCAGGTCTTTGGCTTTGGGGAGATGACTCCACCTTATATTTTGGAAGAGCAGATCCTTGAAGGGACATCCATCAACTGATGGTAGGTCTCCTCCCTTGGGGCTTTGTTGTGGGGCCACTGCCATTAGAGAAGTCTCTCTTTTTTTTTTTTTTTTTTGAGTCTGGGTCTTGCTATTTTTGCCGCACAACCAGCCCTGCGATGTCAAAGGGCTCAGATGTGCCGCGCGCCGGCAGGCCCGGCCTCCTCCGGACGGAGCCCCAGCCCCAGCCTGCCTGACCTGGAGGAAGCGCGAGGGACCGGTGAGCACGGACGGCGACGACCACGCCATAGTGGCGTGGCTGCGGAGTGCGCGGGCACAGAGGCCCGTGCGAACCCCGGGTGCCGCCGAGACCCATACGAAGTCGGGCTCGGCCCAGTCTCGCCCCGCGTTCTTTTACATTTCTTTTGAAGTTTTCTCAACTTCTCTCAGCCTTTGTAGAATTGAGGAGAAGTTAAGGATATTTCTGGATTAGGATTTGCCTTAAGGGAATGTTGTAACTCTCAGTATTTTCTATTCAGACTACTAAAACTATCTGTTTCTCTCTGTCTTATCATTACTGTATTGACTAGAGTGGCACTTTTAATTTCCTTCAAGAACTTTCCCCTTGCATTTACAACATGGCTACTTAGTACAAGAACCTTGAAAATGCCTTCTTCAGTAATTATTATTACTATTATTTTTTGCTTTTGACTTAAAGTGAGAGACTTTTCCTTTCACTTAAACACTTAAGAGTTCATTATAGGGTTATCAATTTACCTAATTTCAATATTGTTTTGACTTAGGGAATAGGGCAGTCTGAGGATAGGGAGACAGGAAAAAGGTGAGATTATATTCAGAAGAACACATTATAAATCAAGTTCACCATCTTACATGGGTGCAGCCTCCAAAAGTTACATTTACACTATTCTGTAGCCCATTAAGCGTGTACTATCACCATAACAGATAAAATAATAAAATATTTGAAATATTGTGAGAATTACCAAAATGTGACACAGACATGAAACAAGCACATGTTGTTGGAAAAATTACACCAATAGACTGGCTTGAGGCTGGGTTGCAATAAACAATGTTACAAAAAAAAAAAAAAAAAGGAAAAAGAAAGCATTATCTGTGAGGTGCTATCTGTGAAGTACAATAAAGCAAAGTGCAATAAAACAATGTATGCTTATACTCCAGCCACCTACCATTGTGCTTCAGTGTTGTGAAAACTTCTGAGATTCTTACTGCTGTGTAACAATTTACCATAAACCTAGCAGCATGAAACAATACAGATTTATTATCTCAGTCTCAATAGTCTAGGCATGGATGGCTGGATTCTCTGATAAGTGTCTCACTTAGTTGGAGAGGACTGTTCTCATTTGGAGCCCAGAGCCTTTCCTAGACTCACTGATTATTGAAAAAAATTGTATTATTGAAGCTGTTGGACTGATAAATCCATTTATTGCTAGCTGTTGGCCAAAACTACTCTTAGCCTACCATTTCTTGCCATGTGGTTCCAGTAGGATGTTTATAACATTGGTACTTCTTTCCAGTCTAGCTGGACCACATCTCTCTGATTTCTTTTGCAACTAGTCAGAGAGAACTCTTTGCTTTTAAAGGATTTGCTTGATTAGATCATGCCCACCCAGGAAAATCAGGTTATACACTACATTTTTAATGGTAAAGAATATTTTGTCTGAAGATAACATGTCTCTTCAGTTATAATCAGAAGTAAATTTGCCCCAGTTATTAAAACTGATAAAACTATCACCTGGTAATAAGTTTAATTAACTCAATTGATGATAATTGAATAGCTGTCTAAGGCAATCCTCAGATATTGCAAATCAATTCACAATTTGATGATGTACAAACTATGCTGAGAATCTTATGTATATTGTGGGGGGTTAAGTCTTTTGTTTTTCTCAAATGAAGCATCTTCAAATAGGATAATTATTCTACCCAAGAAAATGAGCTCTAATTTTGAGCAGGTATTATTAAATTTCACTGAAATAAGCTTCTTGCAGATGTATTTGTTAAAATACTCCTTTATTGACTGTGCAGTTATTAACAATTCACATTTTACTTTATCTACTGATCGGAAGGATGTTTATTCTTTCATTAAAAAGTTAAGCCCTCAGGGCAGCAGTAGGGATTCAGAATCTTCTTCCTAGAAATGGCACTGTCCAGCAACTGTGAAGTGCTTCCATATTAATACACAGGGTGGGGGGGAACAAATCAACTTCTCCTGCCCTCCACCATCCCCTCCCTGCCAATATGTTCTTATTTTCTAAAATGTCAACAGGTGAATAGTTCCCATACTAGTACTTTTATCAGTTTGAAGCGAATGTCAACATTTATTTGACATCTCTGAATTCAGAACACCCTTAGGGCTACAAGGAAGTAACAAAAGGATTCCTGGAGTCATGGTCATTTCCTTAGGAAGAGGCCTTTAGGACAGAGAGGATGGAAAATCTTAAGTCTTCATTATCCTCCAGTATTTTGTAGCTCAAGTTTCTGAAGCTGTTTTTCAAGTTTTGAGATGTTTACTCGATGCATCATCAGAAATTGGCCATTCAAATGAAATACTGGGATGTCAAATTTATATCTTTCATACCAAGCATAATTTTCTGGAAGTGTGATATCAACTTCCTGTAAAATAAACTGAAAACAGAGATAGAATAAAGGTCTATTATTTTAGAGAAATAAAACAATGCAACGACTGCAGTGGCAAACCAATTCCCAGAATGGTTGTAAAGCTTAGAGGTTTTTGTCGTGTTTGTCCAGTGATCCCTGATTTCCACATCTTTATCGGCTTCTTCATATTCCCCAACTCCTGATAATGCTACCTTTCTGCTATTCCTGTTATGCTTAGTGTCAGGGCACTAGTCAGTTCTCAATGAAAAAAAAATATTTTCCAACTGTAAAGATGCCTGAGAATCTGTACTGGCAGGTTTTGGGTATATGAATGGGAATGGTAGCACAGTTTGGTACAGGAAAACACTTTTATGGAAATGACAAAATAAAAGGAACAGGGACAAAAGTTTCAAAATAGTATGAGTATTACTCCTGCTTGTTAACTTTGACTCATATTAAGAGTCAGAGTAAGAAAACCACTACTTCTCAGAGGAAAAACACTTAGGGGTAATGAGTTTTATGGAAATCAGCACTAAAATCTCTCAGAAGAATAGAAAGAAAATTTAAATGAAAAATCATTTAATCTCTTTTCCTAAAGAAAGAATCCAGGCATATACTTTATACCTCATACACTATCCATTCTACATACATAAAACCACACTGTATTATATTACCCTGTTTTTATAAGGCTTCAGTACTTCCTTGGCTTCATCACAAAGGGGGCAAGGATCCTACAGGAAGAAAAAAACACAGCCATTGAACCTAAATAATGGCATGTGACTTGACAAAAACCACCCATAGCAAATTATACTTACTTTAGAGGACAGTTTTCTACTAAGTTAATTATATCATTTTATTTCCAAAGCAAAACACTGTCATATCTTGTAAATAGCTATATTTCATGGTAAATGGGCTCTCAGCATTTTGTAGTTGTTTTGCTTTTTCTCCATAAGTAAATAAACCTAATAAATGTATGTGGCTGAATTCACATAAAACAAAAGTGGAACACCTGACATGGACTGACAATCCACATCCTATCGTTCCTGGTTAAGAATGACTCAGGGATCGAACAATCAGAGCCAGTGGATCACATGAGTTTTCTGCTGGTAGATATCTGAGATGGGAGGTCTAGACTGTAGCACTCCAGCAGAGATGGTAGCATTCATCCAAGAGTACAGTCAAAAGGAGGACAGATCTAATCCAGGGGATAAGGAGTTGAAGGATTGGTAACACACATAGTTTCTGAATCAATCAAGCTACTCCTGAAACCAGACCAACCCCAAAACACCCCTTTTTGTTTAAGCCACTCTGGATGCTACTTTCTATTATTAACAACTGAAAGAGACCTGATAATTTCTTTCCCACTGGGTTGTGAATTTGTGATGGTGAGAATGATACTACTTGCCTAATGAAACAGATCAGTGTTTAACATACATTTCAAGTCAAATGATAGATTAGTATTCCCCCCCCTTAAATATTTTTAGCAAACTTAGCAGTTGCTCACAATGAGAAATAGTGCAAAATAGCCTGTGTGAGCACCATTAGCCTTAAGGGATTATTTTATTTTTGTTGGCAATTTTTACATGCATTATTTATATGCAGACACAGATGATGAAATATTTTTGTTCCATTATTTTGAACAATGAAGTACATGCTTATGGATATGGAAAGTAGTTTAGATTAACTATTCTCAATAAGAAATTCATTAAAAAATGACTTAAACTCTGTTATTAGATAACTGTCAGATATCTTCAAATTACTAAAATGCTCAAAATTTGAAAAAACCTATTAAATAAGAGACCTTTTTAATTTGAATTACAACATTATTCATTAAAGTTAATTCTATTTCCATGTGCTTCTTTTTTAAAATTATAAATCACACAAAGTAATGTAGCTAGCAAAAGGATATTAGTAATATTTGTACTATAAATTTTAAGGAATAAAACTCTTTAAAAATTTAAAGAGCTTTGTTTTAAGGCATAAAACTAGTGTTAGGGATAAAAAAAGCAAGTATAGTCAGTCCTCATTTGTGAAATTCTGTACTTATACATTTTTCTATTCAATAAAACTTATTTGTAACCCCCAAATCAATGCTCATGGCACTTACACATTCATAGACATGTGTGCACATTACAGTGAGACAGTGTGTGGCCTGATGTGCACATTCCCAGATGAAGTTATTCTCTCCCTTCTTGTTTTGCTTTTCATACGGCAAATAAGTGTCACCTTCATGATCTGTTTAGTGCTACCTTTTGCATTTTTGTGCTTCTGGTTGATGATTATTCTGTTTAAAATGGCTCCCAAGCATAGCAGTAAAGTTCTGTCTGGCATTTCTAAGCAGAAAGTTGTAATGTGCCTTATGGAGAGAATATCTGTGTTAGATAAGCTGCATTTAGACATGAATGATAGTGCTGCTGGCTATCAGTTGAATGTTAATGAATCAACAATATATATTGAATAAATTGTCCTTAAACAGAAACACACATAAAACAAGGTCATGTGTTGACTAGTTGACAAAGATATTGTGACTAGAAACTCTAATCTCTAACCATTTATCTTCCCTGGGAATGACAGTTCAATAGTCACTAATCCAGTGGTTAAAGTGACTTATAATACCTAACTATCATAAATAAAAAAACTATTTTTTGAAGTGATAATCTATAAACCTCATATTATAATATTCTGGTCTTCCTTTCATTATAGAGGTCAAATGACTACTACATAAATTAATTTGCCCTCTGAGAATTGTGAGACCATAAGACAGGAAACAGAGTTGTTACTGTTATAATTGGAACTGAGAAACTGGGATGAGATCTGAAGAAAGTTTATTCCAGTGCATTTCCTGTCTACATTTTTTCCTTCTTAAATATACAACCTTTTTTCACCCAACAGTTTTAATATTTTATGTTTGTAAAATAGTAATTTACTTTTTTTTTACTCAGTACCTTTGTGAATAAGGTCAGCACAGGCAGAGCAGGCTTAGCAGCAGAGCTATTTCTTGAGAGGAATCCAAAGGAGTATTTGGCAAATTGAATACCATTTCCTTGAAACCAGAGCATCTTAATTCTGCCAAAAGAAAAACAGAACAGTAAGCTTATGTGTCCTAGGCTTCGCTCTTTACAACATGAACAGTAAGCTACAAGTCTGTGATGAAATTTGAAGAGCTCAGAATTGATTCTTGAGGTCCAAGAGTGTTAGAGAAACCCAGATGTTCAGCAAGTCTCCATGATACATTAGCGTTCACAGTATTCCAAACAAAACAGAATTTAAAATGAGAAAAAAATCCTTATTTATGGATTAGCTGTGTGCTTAATCACTTGGTGGTTTCAGTAAGCAAACTGCATGGGTTTGTTAATTTGAATATAAAATTAAATTTCACCTGCAGATTTCACCTGCACCCTGATGATCCCTTAAAATGTAGCGGATTCCTGAGGTGGTTTTTCTTCACAGAGGTAGTTTATATTATTGGCAAATATTCCAACAATACTCAGTCATCATCACAGTGAACAATAAATCAGCAATACAAGTGTCCAGCTGAAGGTGAAGGCTATCGCGTACAAGACCTAAGCCTCTCAGATGCAAGAGATGGAGACTAGAGCTACACTTAGAGAACAGTAGGGGGGGATCTGGCCAAATTAGCTTGTCAGAAACAAAAATCTACTCAACTCCTTTAGAAGTATTTTAAACAGAGGTTGTCATCACTTTTGATAACATAAACATTTATTAGTGTTTCTGCTGGAGGCATTTCAGTGGGAACCACTTGGTAAGAGCAGCATGTCAAGCACTAGCCTTTGAAGTTTCCTCTTTTTGCTACTTTATTCCATGTAAGGTGCCTACTTAATTCTACTGAATATCCAGTTTTGTCCTTTTTTTCCCTTTCAAATTGAGGTAACATTGGTTTATGACACTGCATCCAGCTTTGTGACACATACACTGTTGGTTTTTATCGTATATCAATATTCCCAAAATGAACTCATTCTTGGGATCTTCACTTCTTACCGTCTCTTTATTCCCTCCATCTTCATCTGCTAGTTTCCCCTCCCTTGTTTTGGCAAGTTGTAGTGTAAACATTCCCTTGCTCTTTCTCGAATACCCAAGATCATTTCTTCATTAGGGTCTCTGCAGTTGCTCTCCTTCAGCAAGGAAAACTCTGAGGCAGCATCTCCTCATTTTGTCAGGTCTCCAGACACCTTAATAACTATGATAACAATGTTGGTCAGCCTACCACTCTCTGTCCTCATTTCTTGCTAGTTCTTTTTCATCCTTTACTATTTAAAAGTATGTCTATACTTATAGATCCTATAAATCCACAGAAGCAGGTATTTTTTTCACCTCTGTATCCACAATTAACCTGGCACAGAGTTGCTGTTCAAATATTTGTTTGAATGTTAAATGTATTAGAATGAGTCTTTCTCTTCCTCTTTAGCCTCACTTCTACCTCTTAGTGTCTGATCAGCAGATCCGTGTGCACAGCAGGCACGGGGTAGGCAGATCTCTTATAACTAAAGGTTAGTGCTCCATAGGGTGTCCACAAGATTGTGGGCCTGGGCACTACAGCTGGTCCAAACTCTTTCAACACCACCTGGGACCTCTCCCTGTTCTGCTCCATAGAGCATGACTGTATTAATTAAATGCTAATCTCCACTGGCAACCAGGCTCCTCTGTGTGATATCAGCTTTAACTCATTTCAAACAGAAGGATATGACTATAGAGAAAAACGCCAGCTCACACCAACCCATAGTAAAGAGACGGTACAAAAAGATTGAATCCTGATCTATGAAAACAATAATCTTCCTTTCATTGTTAAACCCTTAGTCCTCTACTTCTTCCTAGATATCCCTGCTAACTAAATGCTCTTGATAATGCATAAAAAAGGAATGTGATAATCTTGCAAGGATCTGCAACCCAGCATTATTCAAAAGGTTGAAAGTAGAGCTAAACAATTTCACAGTATGCTGTGCTACTCTCAACTAAGTGTTAAGCCCTGGTATACATTTCCACAAATTCAGCAGAATCAAGAATTCCAGGAGATGAATTTGGTTAGAGACAAAAGCTTCTAAATTTGGCTTTTCTCTACACAGGAGATAAATCAGGTTGAAAGCAGAAAGTTAGCCTTGATGACATTAGGTAGAAATTTCTGCATCATTGGTTCTGAGAAAGCCTAACACCAATAGTGGCAAACCCTCTTACGACACAAAGTTTAAGAAGCTCTGCTATTATGGAGAAGAAAAATTTTTAAATTAGGTTTTTAGAATACGGAATGATAGCCCTTGGAAACAAGAAGGACCAGGTTATCTATGGCAGTAATGTACAAATAAAACCAGGAACCACAGTGACTTGCTTTTGGTGGAGGGATTTAAGATTGATGTCTGGCTGGTCAGGGAAGACTGACGTGGCTTTTACCTGGCTGAGCCGAGCTGAGATGTTAAGGCATAACAAAAAATCACATTTACAATGGAAATCTGCTTCAGTATTTCCAACATGACAAAACACAGCATGTGGTCTTGTTGCACCCAAGACAAATAAAACCTGTCATAGTAAACAGAGTTGTTATTCATTCCAGATTTGCTAGGGTATTTGTTCAACCAATTTGGAGAGTTAAGTCAAGTCTTCAATGATGCTCCGAAACCATTCCATTTCCAATTAGTTGTTTTCCACTGTTATTCTCCATTTGTCCTTTCTTGCATATGTTTGATCACTTAAATGTTCCACATTTGTTTACTGAAAAATGCATTAGAGTTATGCAATTAAACTACCTGCATATTTTTCAAGACACATGTTTTACCATATTGCTAATTTATTTCTTGGTAAGCACTTTATTAAAAAGTATATTAGAATATGATTTAAGAAAAAAGCCGCATACATCTTTCCTAGGCATAAATAGACTAAAATTCTGGACACTGGAGTCTACTTACTTCTATAATAAAAGTTAAAATTTAAAATGATACATTCTAGTTGGAACAGTATAACACTCTACACAGAAATTTTACTAACTCTGCAAACCCTAACAACATTGCTGTCAATGTCACATTCACCAAATTATATCTTCTTGAAGAAAAATCTTAATATGGGCTACTCTGTCAATGTGACATTTTCATTAGTTCTATTATTTTTGAAAGGTATCTCAGCACTATAAAAAAAATCCAAAATGATGGTCTCTGCCTGTTAGCTCAAGACTGTGAAGGGACAACACCTTTTTGAGTAAATCATTGAATTTAGTCATGAAATGTGTGGCTTTACTATACACACAGACTCAATTTTATGCTTGGCATTTTGTTATATGCCTCTGTGATATAAGCAAAAAAGAGCTATGTTCGTAATATCAAAGAATCACAATTGGGTCACCTTTGTCAGAGACCAAAAATAAAAAGAAGAAAAAAGTAAAGAGAGAAGACTGGATTTAGAATGTGCCTAAAACAAATTCCACAGCTGAACAATAAAGATGGTGACTCCTGCTGTTTCAAGTCCAGAGTGGCTCAGAGCACCGATCCCCCTGAAAGAGAAAGGGAATGCTGGCTTTTCAACAAAACTGATGCTGACTTCAGTGGACTTTATAGCAGAATCAAATACAACATGTGGGGAGGACTGATTGGACCAATTCAGTCCTCCTTGAAGCAAGATAAGGAAGATAACTTAACTTTATAGCATTTTCCCCGCAAAGCACTGAAGAGCATACCATTAAAGCAACTGATTACAGCACAGAAAGAAGCCAGGGTCATTTGAGCCTTTATTAAGGATTATTCATTTCTTGCATGAGTTGCTGCCCAGGCTATGGCTGCACATCACTTACATGGGGCTCCTGGATTCTTCAAACACTGTGTGTGTCTGATTAGAAGGGAAACAACATTGTTCTCACTTGAGCAGAGAAACTGACCTTCACCGACCAGAATTTTTATTCATACAAAGAATCCTTCAGCACACTGACTCTCTAAACTCACATGATCTCTCATCAGCAAGCTGCAGTGTTAGTTCATGTGCAACACTGAAAAGCCTCCATAAGCCCAGGTACCGCCTTGATTATTAACAGGTAATGTTAGAGCTTCTTCATGAGAATATAATGTAAATTTAATGCTGAGCTGACATTAACCAAACACTATTACTGTAGCTCTTACTGAACCTGTGTTCCATAAAAAGGTTCAGAGCTTCCGTTTAGTCATTTGTGCCATGTGAGATGTTAAGTGCTCCATTTCACATTTATTACCATCTAAGTATAATGTTCCTATTTTTACCCAAATGACTAGATAAATGCATGTGCACGTGTACACTCACATGCACGTACTTACATATACACATACACAACGGTAACAGAAACAAAAACCATCATGTTAAATTACTGAAAGTTTATGCAATGCACTGAGGTTGTTCTTACGCGTCTGGGTCGCTGCACTTTACCTCACTCAAGGAAACAGGGACACATGGTGCCGCCTCTGTGCTTTTGGTCAGTCAGCTGTGTCCAAACCTCCATCTTACCCAAACAAGTGGAAGCCTATCCTGGATCTTGGGTGCGAGTGTGGAGTGAAGTGACGAGAGGCAGCATGGAGGGGCATAACTGAAGCTGAAAACTGAGCAAATGCTTTGAAGGATCAATTCCAAGGAGCTAACAGACATAGAATGAGGCTATGAAACAGAAACAGGAAGTGAGGGCTAAAAAGCTCTATATGGAACGGGATCCTCACTTACTTGCATGGGTGGGTTCTTGGATGTTTGTACAGACCCTCATTCTCGGTACCTGGCCAAGGAAGTGGAGCCAAAATGCAAGACACTGCAACAAAGACACTGTCCTCAGTACAAACATGTGGATCCACCTGCACATGGCATCGTGCTCAGCTTCACTGTGACCATGCCATTTGGCCTGCATCCAACGTAAGCCACGAATAGGCCTGCATCATGCCCTGAGCCCAGAAATGGAAAGCAGCTCCTCATCCACCATATGGCCTGCATTTCCTACTTCCAATTTGAGTGCCAACAGGTTCACCACACAGAGGTGAGAGAAGCCAGTAAAGAATCAGTCCCAGAAAGGAATGACTGGTCACATCAGCGCCTGGAGACAAGGCCTCTATTTATTTGAATAGGCCTCTATTTATTTGAATCATTACTATGACTGTGGAATTTCCAAGTATCTGAATGTCTCTATTCCAGTTAGTACTCAATTGGTGCTATGTTAATTTGTATTCAACACACTTGCTCTGAGAAAAAGTTCCTTAACTGTTTGAAGTGTAGGTTCTTTCCTATTCAGTTTCCCTGAAGGTATGTAGCATTTACATTTTTACCATTTAGTACATACATGTATTCTGTCTCCATACACCACCCCTTCAAATACTCAGTAGAATAAGCAATTAATTTTTTTCTCTTTCTGGTATTTGGTCCATTTTTCCCCCTCCAAGTAAACTCTTATATGGATAAATCAACTCTACTTGCTTGATACAAATGACAATGATAACAGAGAAATGTACTTCAGTGGATTTAGAAAAGTTAAAAATTTAACTGAAACACTATAAATCATGTCAGGCTTAACAGAGATTAATACACTATGTATCATCCACTCATTTATTCCATAGTGGGGGGGGGGGTTAAAAATGAGTACGAGATGATCTGAATCCATAAAAACCTGAAAAATCTAGTCAGAAGGCATACATATGGACATGTAAATTAGAAATGCAGGAGAGATTTTAACAGGGTTCTCTAATGGACAATTTAAAATACTATAAGAGAAAAAAGAAGAGTACAATGGGCTTGGATTGGATGTGGTTTCATAAGAGAAGGATCCTACATCATTTAGGACTTGAATACATAGAAGAAAGGTTAAAGTTATGATTAGACACATTCTAAAGATGGGATTAGACACAAAGAGGATAAGGTAGGTGTGCTGTGCCTGCTGCTTAGGAGTCAAAGGTTTTGAACAAAAAAGTGACAGGATAAAATCAGTGTTTTAGAAGACTGATCTGGGAACAGCATGCAGGACGGACTGCAGTGGGAAGGAGTTTCATCAGATGTGAAATGGAGATGCTCCATTTCTCCCATTCTCACACTTTACAGAGGGCCAGAAGAACTGTGGCCATACCTTTGCATATCAAATGTTCCCACAGGAGAAGGGGCACATGACAACTGTCTATGACTTGACAGGATCTGAACAAAGTATATGAAATAGAAAAGTATATGAAATAGTTAGGAGCCTATGGTAGGTCATTTAGAGATGATCTTAGGTCTGGGTAGAAGTAGAAAGGTACTTGTGACAAACTTGGTTCTCTAGTTCCTCAGTCATAGCTAGGAAGCTTGTGTGTCAGAAAGAATCCAGTAGGGAAATGGGGTCATGGCATTAGAGTAGCCAATGACTCTTTTACCACTGTTGACATTTGAGATTTGTGTTTTGCACAGTGCTTTGCAAAAAGAAGAATAATGTATTTTTCTTCCCATGAGAGACATTTTAAAAATGATTTTTAATGACAGACCCCTGTAATTTTGGTTTTGTTCTCCAAGTGTTTGCCTATGTCTATAGCAAGCTGGCAAAAGTAGGAGGGATGAGTTTTCAGTGTGAGCAGGAGTTTATTTTGGAATCTTTGAAGCTTAGCAGTCACACTTTCCAGATCATTACTGCAGAGGAGTCCGTTTGGTAATGGGGTTGGTGAGCATGAAAATGCCAGGGAAGGGTTTACAGGCACATTCAGATGAGAAAAATAAAAAGGAGGTGCTAAACAAGGACACCAATGAGCCCCATATACTCTCTCTAGCACCCAGAGGTCCAAAGGGGATTCTGAACCAATTCCTGTTAACATAATAGGGCTTGCAAACCTTGTACTTCTCCCTCACCCTCAACCCAAAGACACCAACTCAGCATTTGGTCCAGAGCCAAAGAGGCACATTCTGAATTCAGAATGTGCAACAATGTTCAGTACAATTACTACATAATGGCTGCAAAGCTGTTCCTGAAAGCCAAGGAAACCTGAATAATGTGGTTGGGTTATATCATACATGAGGACTTAATAGAGTTTAAAAACCAATTTGAAAATTCCTTCATTCCATAAAGACAGCATTACAACCAGGGCAAATGGTTCTAGTTCAAGGGATGGAAACAAAGTGCATGAGGAATTATGCAGACTCTTTCCCACTTTACCCTTCTTAACCAAAATGACCCATTCCCATTGAAGTATATATCTCTGATACTTAATACTGGCTCAGAAAGTAGGCAATTTCATTAAAACATCTTAGTCTGGTTGTACCCAGTTATTAATGTCAGGTCCCTTGATATTTAAAAAGCACACAAGCCCATTTCCAGAAACAACTGCTTGCAATTCAAAACTGTCCATCCCCACAATGTCTTCCATTCATCATCAATCCTCTACCACTTCCAGTTCATCTTGCCAAAGATGCAAGGTTAGTCTCCTGACCACCCAAGATGGGAAAGATGTTTCATTCACTTTGAGCCATTTTGTAGTTGCTTTGTTCCAAAGCAAGTGGCTTTGGAACATTTTGGTTACCAAGTCCAGTATTTCCTGAATTGTGATGCCAGCAGCAGCACCTTAGTCCACAGAAGTAGAGTGCCCAACCTGAATGTTGGGAAGCATTTACTCTGGATATGAGGTCCCAGCAATACCCAGTGATGTGAAATTCCAAATTCTCTGAATTCTATTTTGTACTTAACTGATACCATGGTTAGCAGATGTTAATATTTGGGGACTGGGAGTGACCTTACAGAGCCTCATTCTTTATTGATAAAGAAACTCTTTAATCAGTCTTTCATACTACATTTTTATAAATCCTTTTTGCTACATTTTCTCCTCAATGACTTTTATACATGAAACCAACAGTATTTTCAACTAGAAGGGATCTCCAACTTTAACTTCCTTTTTTAAAAAAAAAGTAAAACCACAAAGAGCTTTATATATTAATCCTCAGAGTATACTTAATAAAAGATACCACATTTTGTTTGAAACTTAAGGATGGAGAGAATGAGGACAGTCTCAGCATCAGATGGCAGAATTCTTTTACTCTAAGAATGAGATTCTGATCACTAAATCCAAGAAGAGTCAGATTAACTTTATTTTTGAAGCAGAAGAAACAAAGCTGAATTTAGATCATATCCCCCCTCCAGTATTATGTCCTAAACTGCTTCAGCTGACCAAATTTCTATTAAAAAACAATATCCTGGCTCTTGGCCGACTGGGAGACTACATCTTTCAAGAAGAGTTAAAAAAAAAATCCAACAATTCAATTGCATGTCTTTCTTCTTGACTAAACTAGAAGTCAATCATTTCATGATTAATGTGAAAAAGCACTGGAACAATGAAAGGAAGTTCATTTGTTTCCAGTAGTATCATTTTGGTTTCTCCTGTAATCCCATTGGTAACAAAAGGAACCAGCATTTACCACATGCCTACACTATCACAAAACAAAAAAATGAACTCCTTTGGAATGTTAGTAAAACAGAAAAGATGAATATGGATTTCCTTTAATATTATTTGGGCATCCTCACCTTAAAATACTGAATAAAAGACACAGGTCTTCTATTCTTAGAGCAGGATCAAACTAAGATATTGGTGCTCTACTTAAGTTAGTGATTGGCATACCTTCAAATAAATACTCTTCAAATATCTGCTCAACAGGTGTGCGGGTGAGTTAAGCATGACAGATCTGGAAGGAGGGTGGAGGTTGGGTTAGTGTTGACTTTTAGATGGCATATTCCATTCAGAAAACAGAGGTCTTGCAACTGTTGATGCCAGCTCTTCTTCAAAAGCAGTTGGTCATTTATAGATTCTCAAGCATGCCCTTCCTTACTCCAAACTGTTTAACAAGAGCATTACGCCTAACTTCATCTGTAACCCCAGAAAGGCATATTGTTCCATACATTCCCCGCCCCTACCTCGTGGAGTTGCCAGTGATGTTTTCACTCTCTAGCCTGTCTTTAAGAACAATCTTTTCATTTCTGTAGCATGTATTGAGTGTTTGCATTGTGTCAGGTACTGGAAACATAAATGTGATTGAGATACTTTCCCTCCCTTTAAAGAACTAATACCTTGGGCAGGAGGTTTACAAATAATACAGTACCACATGATGAAGGATATATTAGTAAAATGGTTGTCACTAGATATTACTAGTGAAATGTTCTGAAATCCTTGCAGATGGATACTTTCTTAAAATAGAAAGTACTTTAAATCTTGCCTTTATATCTGGAAACCTTAACTATGGTAAGGATTGGATTAACAGGAGTAATGGGGCTGGGCATGGTGGCGCATGCCTGTAGGTGGCAGTCCAGGAAGCCACAGCTGGGATGAGGGATCACGGTTTGAAGTACTGCCGGGGGCACATAGCGAGACCTAGTCCTCAAAAAAATAGCTGGGGTTGGTGGCGTGTGCCTGTAATCCCAGTTACCTGGGAAGCTGAGGCTGGGGATTGCTTGAGTCTGTGGTACCCTGGGCAATGCGAGCCTGTGGTTCCATGGGCAAAAATAGCGAGACCTACTCTCAAAAAAAAAAAAATAAAATAAAATAAAATAGTCATGTTCTCATGCCTCTAGTTACCAATGGCTATAACTGACTGGAAGTGAGGGATGGAGGATAATACCTTTGTGAAACTTAGTCCAAGTCTTTTGAATTTTGCATATTCTCCCTCAAATGATTTTGTTCTTAAAACTTGCTATAGGAAACTTGCCTAGTTCCTGCTACCTGTATAGCTACACATCCCTGATCCAGATGGTCTCTCCCCTTTGAAATAATTGCAAACAAGATTAAAACTCTATGCAGGGACTATACCAGCTGGCTTCTGGCTTCCTCTTGTGTACATTCTGTGAATAAAGTAGTAGCAAAATTAGATTAAAAAAACAAAAAACAAAAACCCTCACTATTTGTACCAGATGACCACAAGGTCCTGCTATATGTGACTGAGTGCACCAGTCAGCTAGAAATAATACAGTTATGAGATACAAAAACTTCAATAATAAAAAGAACTTAATCTGAAAGCATCTCTCCACTCTGTCTCTGGGTACTAAGGAATACCAGAGGGCCAGGCATCTAGAATAAAGAGAAATACTACCCAGTAAATTCCCAAGTTGGAAATCCTCATTTCTATTAACTTACTTGCCATTAGTCCACCTAAATAAAACCACATTACCACATTTTCTTCTGGTGAAAGAGACAAAAATATTGACCCTTCCTTGGCAGACAGCTACACTGACTACAGCAGCAAGAACAAAGAAAACCCAAGGAATCTGCACACTGATCTTAATTGTGACAAAAGGATCTTTGTGAATCCAGGTACTTCCTCAGCAGAGGACCGCAGTTAATAGTCTTCATTTCTCACAGAACCATTAGTTCTGCCTTGCTCCAATATTTCCATAACCACTCAATATATCAGGGTCCACCTCTTTTCTCCAGTGTTTTCAGTCACAACATACATAGTTTTCAAATATTTTGCAAGAGCATCATCTGTATTTTAATAAATGCTTCCTCAG
Organism: Uropsilus gracilis; assembly: GCA_004024945.1. Lineage (NCBI taxonomy): Eukaryota > Metazoa > Chordata > Mammalia > Eulipotyphla > Talpidae > Uropsilus > Uropsilus gracilis. The sequence continues at coordinate 1,564 of PVHY01020496.1, read as the reverse complement.
ATAATTACTAAATGAGAAAACTATGGCTTTTAACAGCCACCTCTAATTGCAGAGTCAAGTACACTGAGACATGGCTCTAGTGACTGCTTAACTAAGCAATATGTAGTTGAAGGAGACCTGCTTATGTAGGAAATACACTAGAAAGTGTTTTATATATATATATATATATATATATATGGGTATATATATATGGATCTAGAGATTATTAGGAGGAGCTGAAAGTCTTGGGGTGAGATTGGGTCACTTCTCTGGATTAAAAAAATGCTCTATTCTCAGCCTTTTAGCTGAGTAAAAAAATGTAAAAAATGCTCTAAAATATTAAGTACTGTATAAAACACGTCGAATTAAGAAACAAAGGTGACCCGTGGTTTTTTTTGTTTGTTTTTAAAAACCTCCTTGTTAAAAGGCAGTCTCAGAAATAGGTACTTGCCTATTCATGTTAGTAACAATTTAGTTGGGACTTTTTTATCTTTGTTCTTATTACAAAATGGAATGCACTGCTATTTGTCAGGAGTGACTGACAAGGCTGAGTAATTGTTGAGAACTGTACAGTCCCTGATTTATTCTCTCATTTTTCAGCAGCCAGAGGTGTCCTTTTGACCAATAAGCAGAAGGGAGGTCCACAGAACGGGCCCAGACAGCACCAGCCCTCACTAATGTTCTTTCCTCCACCTTTCAGTCTTTTCACCTCACATTAAAGATCAATATGGTTGCTCAAAAATATTTATTTTAAAAGATAACCATCACTGGGTTGTCAAGTGAGATTATATTGCTACTTCATAGAATTCACTTAAAGCTGGGACCCGGCTGCTATGAATCATTGCAAGCCCATCATGTGGAGATGTTTTCTGCTTTCTTTCAAAAATTTGCCTTTCCCTGCCCATCATTTTGTTCAGTTCCCAGAAGGAAATCACCCTTGATACCCTCTGCCTCCTTCCTCAGCAGCCTCCCTCCCCGGCCCCCACCCCCATCCACCGCCCCTCGGTAATTCATGGATTTATGGCTCCCGATTTAATTAAACTCCCACTAAAGACAATCTAATTTGTTAGGTTGCGGTGGGTTACGGGCCTGCGGGCTCTCCGTCCCTACCCACGTGCCGGCTCCAGGCCGGGAGCCAGCGAGCGCCCACCGGCCCGCGCCAAGCCTCAGCACCCACCTGAGCCTCCCGCCGCCTAAGTCGCCGCTTCCGCCCCGCGCCTGACACTTCCGCCCGAGCCGGCCCGCCCCAGCCCGGCGCGCTGCACTTCCGCCTTTGTCCTCTGCGGCGGGGTCGGTCTCCCGGGATGGCAGGTCCCGGCTGGTCGTTGATCCCAACCGATCGTCCATGGAAGTGTGTCATGGCCTGGCTGAAAAGGCAAACAAAAACCTAACTCGGACTGTTAAAAACAAAAGCAAACAAACAAAAACCCACACAAAATTACCCACGGAAGAGTTACCCTACGTGTGGGACCATTAAAATAAGGAGCCTGAGGTGTGGGAGCAAACTTTACGATAACGTGTATAGGTCATTTAAACCAACCTCTTCTTGCATGCATCCACGCATCCATGCACCCACCCACGCACC